>CAUYQG010119776.1:0-13650 GCA_963574415.1 Tarsius wallacei | reverse complement strand
GATAGGGGAAGCAATTAATGGCAGTAAATACCTGTCTGGGGATGGGGGGACATTTCTTACAAACAAGGGTGCCTGAATGAGACATATTTGTGTACCTAACCCTTAAATGTACCCCTTAATATCACAATAAAAAAAAAATGTGGTACATATACATGATGGAATATTACACAATCACAAAGAAAGACAAAATTATGAACTTGGCAGCAACTTTGATTGACTTAGCATCTGTAATACTGAGTGATCTATCACAAAAACAAAGAACTGTGTACATGTTCTCACTCATAAACGGGTCTTGAACAATTGTCATAATACTATAAGAAAGGGATTAGCTGTAGTTGGAAATGCCAGAGGACGGGTGTCATGAGATTGGTGGTAGTGGGAAACTGCCGGGGGACAGGGGAGCACACCTCATCAACAAGGGTACCTGCATAATGAACATTTGTATACCTAATCATGAACTGTACCCTATATCTTCAAAATTAAATTTTTTAAAAAAAGAAATTATAGGCCTTGTACTATTCTGCCACCATAGAAAGATATAATTATAATATTTTAATGGTAGATGACAATAGAGAGTACCACAGAAAACCAGAGGAGGGGCAACTAATCCAATCTAAGAAGAACGAGGGAAGGCTCTGGTTATAAGGAAAGACAATGATGGAGGCAATATTTGTTGGGTCTTGAGGAGAGGTAGAATATGGACATCCTGAGATGAAGGAAGAGAATTCAAGAAAATTGACATCAAAAGATCAACAGTATGGAAAATGAAAAGAAATTAAGAATGAATTGAGTTTCACAAATGGTGTAATGAGTGGATAGAAACAATTAAGCACATGTATGGAAAGGTAAGTCTGGGTCACCTGATGAAGGGCCAATACACTTAGATGTAAAATTTTGTCCTTTAACCTGTTGGCAAGAAGGGCAATTGAAGATTTTTGAACAAGGATACTGCATAAGGAGTTGCACTAAAGATGGTGATTATAATAGCACAAAGGGTTGAAGAAAGAGAAACTGAATGAACACATATTGACCAAGGTGCAAAAAAAGGTCATATAAATAAAAGCAGGAAAAAGAGAATTGGGGCAGCTGAAAAAAAAACAGGGCCTATAAGCAAGGTAGAACTGCTGAAGTAGAGGGTTTTCAGAAAGAGAGGGACGGGGCTGAGGCAGGAAAGTTAGCAAGAACACTCTAGGAAGTCTAATAGGAAAATGAGTTTACAATCATGAACTCCACTGACAGATCTAGCTCAGTTTAGATTTTCATTCTTCTCCTGAATTGTACCCCACATCTTTAAAATAAAATATAAAAATAAATGAATAAATAAATAAATTCTCATTCTTCGACTTACTGTGTCACCTTAGGCAAGTGGAATATCCGCTTTGTGCTTTAGTGTTCTCTTCTGTAAAACATGATCGATGATACAGATAAATTATATAGACAAAATAGATCCTTATCTTCATGATTAAATAAAATGATAAATATAAACATCATTATACCACATAATAGGTAGTTTAATAAATGCTAGCTATGCTATTATTTTATTTTAATTATTTTATTCTAATTATTTTCCAAGACCTTAAGTTATATCTTGTGTGTCAAGAGTCATATGAAGAGTATTGCATGTTAGAAAGTTCACTTTACTTATCATATGGAGAATGGATATGACTGGGGTGAGACTCACAGCAAAGAGGAAACCAATTAGGATATTCTTGAAATAACCTAGAAAAGAGATATTGAAACCTGGACTAGAGGAAAAGGTCTTCTAAGTAAACCTTATGGATTGCTCACTGCAGCAGCCTCATTGTCTGAAAATGTACCTGGCACTTGGAGGGTTCTCAAAATATGTGATGAATGAATGACAAATCTGAAAAAAGTCTAGGGAATAAACTTTTAAAATTGAAATATAATATACTCTCAGAGAGGTTCATATATCCTAAATATATTTTCCCATAAAATTTCACAAACCAAACAAACCCAATGTAACCATCTCCTGGATCAGGAAGCAGAAAATTACCTGCATCTCCCAAATCTCTCTTTTGTACTCTGGTTGTCACTACCACCCCACGAAGAAGCCAATATTCTGACTTTTAACAGCAGACATTAGATGTGTCTAATTTTTGTTTATTTATTTCTTACTTTATGTAAACAGAGGTATGTAAGTATGTAGCCGCTTGTGTCTAAATTATCTCTTTTACTCAGTATTGTATTCAGAAAATTCACATAAACTTTTGTGTGGATCTTTCATTTTCATTGCTGTATATAATTTCTCTATGTTAATTAATTAATTAATTTTCATGATGATCACCTGTACAGTTTTCTATTTGGGACTGTGATTCATAATATTTAGGTGATCATTCTAGGATATGTCTAATGGTGAATGTATGAATTTACTTCTGATGTGTGTTTACCTAAAAGTTCAGTTGTTGCATCACAGATAATGTATATATTAAACTTTAGTAGATACAGTAGTTGTTAGTTGCTAGCATTGTCCTGCGGTGTTCTAAAGTGTCTGTTCTATTTATACTCCCACTGGCAGAGGATGAATATCCTAATTGCTTCACAGTATCATAAAAACTCGATTTTTTTTGTCTTTTAAAAAATTCATTCTCGTGGTAATGATGTACCATGATTTTAATGTGTAATTACCTGATTACTAATGAAATCGATCTTCTTTTCTTGTTTATTACTCATATAAGATATCTTCTTTGTGTAACATATCAATTCAAATTTTGCCCATTTATATATTGCCTGATGTGCTCTTTCTCGTTTATAAAAAAATGTTTTGCTGATGTGTGTATGTATTTGTAGCACACTGTAGAGAATCTTTTATTAATAACATGTGCAGAAAATTCCTTCTCTCACATTGACATGGAGTTTTACTTTTTAAAAAAAATTATGTTTTAATCAGAATCTCACTCTATGGCCCAGTCTATAATGCTGCGGCACTATTATGGCTCACTGCAGCCTTGACCTCCTGGGCTCAAGGAATCCTTCTGCCTCAGCCTCCTGAGTAGTTGGCACTACAGGCATGTGCCACTACACCTGGCTAGAGTTTGCATTTTTATAATGCTATCTTTTGGTGAACAAAAAATATCTAATTTTATAATAGTTTAATTTACACTTTCCTTTGATATTTATTCTATCTATCTGTTTAATAATCTTTGGCTATTCTAAGGTTTAAAAGAAAATTCTCATACGTACCCTGGCAGGGGAGATGCCATGATCACAAAGGTGGTTTTCCCAGGGCGAGGCTTATCCATTGCACTCAGGATGTGCTGACCCCTGCAATTTCCCCAAATGTGGGAAACTTGACTGCATAATTTGAGGTAGTGGGGGACTGCGTTCGCGCTCTACCAGGCAAAAAATAATTCTCCTATGATTTTTTCTAAATTTTTATTAGTTTTTTTTTCCTTTAGGTTGGCAATCCGTTTGGAATTTAATTTTGTGTAAAATATAAGGTAGGAGTTCAACAATTTTTTTAATGAAGATATCCAATTTTCTCCTTCATTGGTAAGGTCATATTTCCACTAACACTGCAATGTGACTAATATATCAAATTAAGTAATCATATTTGTGGAATAATATTCTCTTCTATTGGTCAATTTATCTTTAAAAAATCATTATTATTTTGCACATTTGAGGAAACTACGTCTTTGAGAAGAGGCAATGGTGGTATTTGTTAGTTTCTCCAAGAAAGTCTTTAGTTTGTAACCAGTCCTAAAGGTTAACTTTGAGTACAATTACAAACAGCTGCAACTTCTGTTATTTTAACATTCTTGGAATGAGATCCGTTTGAAAACTCTGTGCAAATGGCTGTAATTTCATTGCTAAATGTGTGAAAACTGTATCTTCACATTTTTTCTTAGAACACATAGGTTACGTTCAGTTTTTTTATGCATCATTGGGCATAATGTGTTTATTTGATGTTTCTTGGAAACCAAAGTTCAGCCTGGCCACAGAGAATAATGGTCAAGGTGGTGGTGCTTCCAGAGATAAGGCTTCTAATCTCAGTACTACCCTGGTTCATAAATGGCAGTCACAAAAGCACTCTGCCTTGCTTTCCTCAAAGTAAAATGAAGCTAATAAATAAAGAATTTATTATTATGTATTACTAAACTAATTAAGGAATCAATCAATAATTCTCTAAAATAATTATTATGATTGTAAAAATGGAAAAAATATGTGTGACATCACATAAAAATATTAAAAACTCCTTTGCATAAATATATTATTCTCATGTAATGCTTCCCTCAAAGGTTATAGCTTGCCCTGCATCTGTAAAGCATTTAAATAAAGGTGACATGCTATTAAAGAGTAGTGAAGACTTTGATGAAGAAAAATTGACAACTGCCTTCACTCCATCCTTTAATTTCACAGAAATTCATTCTAAATTTTCCAAACAGTCTCCTTGGAATCTGTCATACACAGATTTCTTCTGGCTTTAGGTTGCTCTCCTGCGGTGTGTGTTCCAAACTTGAACACATGATTAAAATAATTATATTTTCATTTGAACATTTTTTTTCTTTGATATGTTTCCTTCTCCCTCCCTAGAGTCAAATTTTTCAGTTAGGAAAATGGAATTTTGTTAATGCACTACTGGAGGAAAAAAAGGTATGAGATTCCATATGGGGACTTGGCCTCTGGTCTTTCCCCAACACAGCTCATCTTATTGCCAAAAGTCTGAACTTCCTGAAACATGTCATTGCTCTTAGCATTTAACTGGGGAGGGAGCTGTAATTATCTCTCTCTCTCTCTCTCTCTCTCTCTCTCTCTCTCTCTCCATCCTTTCTCAAACTTTTATTTTAAAATAATTAAAGATTCAAATGGAATTGCAAAAAGAGCATATAGAGTTCCAAGAACCCTTCAGCTAGCTGCCCCAGTGGTAAAGCTAACATAACTCTAATACAATACCAAAACCAAGAAACCATCACTGGTACAATACTGGTAACTAGACAGCACACTTTATTCAGTTTTCACCAGCTTTTCTGCACTCATGTCTGTGTGTGTGTGTATGTGTGTATGTGTAATTCCATGTGACTTAATGCCTTGTTAAATGTATGTGACCACCACTATAATCAATATACTCTAATGTTCCGTCATCATAAAGAAACTCCTTTTTGCTGCTCTGCATTGTGGTTTCTATGAGATGGCTCTCTGAAGCTTACAGGATAAAGTTCAAAGTTATTAGCCTTTTAGCCAATGTCCTTCAAAAGGGAGTTTTACTTTGAATGGATGGCGCCTAAGGTATTCATTGGACAGTTGTTTACCTGTGGCTAGGGACTTAGGGAATTCAAAGATTAGTGCCCAGGTTAGTTAAGCTCCTTCTAAAGTTGCTCAACTGATATAGGTAAATTTTGACAGAGTTTTCTGGACATCCTCATTCTCACCAGTTTTCTTCATCACCATGCAGGTGATGTGGCAAAAATATTTTGTAAAATAAGCTGGTTAGAAGGCTGAAGCAGAAGGATCACCTGAGCCCAGCAGGTCAAGGCTGCAGTGGCTGTGAGCATGCTACTGCACTCCAAGCTGGGTGGCAGAGTGAGACTCCAATTCAAAAACAAAACAAAACTAAACAAAACTGGAAAATAGAGAAGGATCTGTACTTTCAGATTCCTTTATTTCAATTGTTACCTGCAATTGGGTAGAAAAGGCCACCTCACTTCCAAAGACAGTCTTGAATTCAAAGAAGAAAGTAAAATTCATGCTCTTCTATAGAACTTTTTTTTCAGAGTTTTGCATTGAATATTGCCTGATGCTTTCTTGAATATTAATAAAAGAGCATTCTTTTAGAATTCACTACCCACAGGTATTGCTCCTTCAGATGGGACCATAGATTTTTATCCTGACTCTATCAAAGGAAAGAATAATAGTAGGATTATAAAACTCCACCTAAAACTCCTAACATCCACCAGGTGCCAGGCATATTCCTAGGCTCTAGAGACTTAATAGTGGATAAAATAGACACAGTACCTATCTTCAGAGAATGTAGTCCAGTGCATCAATTCTTAAGAAGGGCAGCAATCACATACAATTATCTCAATATAGTAGTGCCTAGTTCAATGTGTTGCATATAGTAAATATTCATTATATATTATATGGATTAAAAACCAAATAAATGTTTAAAGAAAAAATATTCAAATTCAAAGGTATTGTTGAAGGTTTTATTCTGTTTTGTCCCTAAATTCCCTTTTTTAAAGTTTGGAAATTAGACGAGGTTTCATAAGCAAACGCCCTCTTTGATTTGTAAGGTGGAAACTTGAAGCCAGAGACTGAATTGTCTTGGCAATTTTACAATTTGTCTTCATTTTGAGGTTTGCATCCAGCTGCAAATATCTGGCACTACTCTCTTCTTCATTCTGATTTACAGTGCAACCAATTCAAATAACATGCAAAAAGAAGCATTACTAAAACAACAAGTATTATCAATTAGCATACAAAAGTGAAACTACAGAAGCTCTTTCTGGATAAGAGGTCCTGAGAGAGCATAACAACCCATAGGCAGGAACAATGTTAAACATGCAAGTTTACAACCCCTTTGGGGAACTTGGGCAAAGAAAATCAACTTCTAACTAGTGGTCCTAAAGCAAACCAATTTTATTTCCCTGTAAACTCATGTAGAAAACAGCACTGGGGGTGGGAGTACTCATTGGGTATTGTTAAGAGAAAACTGTCACACATCTTAAACTCTCTGAGTTGACCCATAGAGTTGACCCTGACAAAATGCTAATGGGGGCAGGTCATTTGCTCAAAGTTCAGATTGAATGCTCTATTCAAAGCAAATTGAATTTTTCTGTCTTAAGAGAACTGCTTAAGCAATCCAACCTCCTATGTGTGTACCTATGGCCAAAGAGCAATTGAGCAACAGAGAGTGGATGTGCAGCTATAACTGTTCCTTTGTTTTACTTTTTTACGTGGTGCCAAGTTCAGAAAACAATCTCCTTTGTGGGGTACTCACAAGTCCTCATAGTCATTATATTGCCTGTTCTTCTGGGCTACCACAGTATATTTTACACATTATATGGCTCCTGTGGCATGGTCGATAAGGTCCTCTATGATCAGAACTCTGTCTATAGAGCCACCTTTATCTCTCTTCATGTTCCTCTTACATTTTCTATTTCAATCAATTTGAGTGAATCATACATTCTTAAATATACCATGCCAAATCATGCTTTCTTGGCTACTCCTTCTGCCTGGCATGTCCTTCTCTCCATGTTCAACCAATACACTTTCTGTTTTCAAGACTCACTATAAACTCACCTTCTTTTAAAATCACTTCAATAGAATTGGCCACTGTCCCTTTTGCGGCCTGCCTCAACATGGATATACTTGCATCTAGGTCATCTCTGTTGCACTTTTAAAAGCATCTTTGTAGCATCAGTGTCTGCAACTTTGCATGGTTAACAGCAGGTATCACTGAATATCTGTGGAATAAAAGAATGAAAGTTGGTAAAGCAGATGACAGTTTGAAACCTGTGTTAGCTTTCCAATGTTGGGAAGGTAACATAAATGTGTCAGGTCTCAGTTTTCTCATGAGGGAAATGCTGAGTAATACTTGAGAGAAGTTAGTTGTAAAGGAGTTGGCCTATATAGGTATTCAATAGGTATTCAATACTTGCTAGTCCCTATCCTTTTCCCCTCACCTTGAGTTGTGATGACTAAAGCAGAAACTGCACTAAATAAGGCTAAGTGGTGTTATTGACCAGGAGGAAATAGAGAAAAGTTTCTAAGGAGTACTGAGCCAGTGTATGTGTGTGTGTGTGTGTGTGTGTGTGTGTGTGTGTGTGTAAAGATAATCATCTGCCTATAGGCTGGGAGAAAAAAATTAGTATCTGCTTTCAAAAATATTTTTGTTTTAGTTATGTCTTGACTTCATTGTTGGAGAATAAAAATATCCGTGTTTTCTTTTTAGTTTTTAAGTTTTCTTCTTCGGCTATAAGACTCAGTAGGCTATACCTTCAGAAAATGATACAGATGTATTTGGGGGTGTCAGTGAAAGCAGGAATTTGTCTCTGTTATTGAGCATATTCCCCAACTCAAAGGCTGTGTCACAGTAGTTATGTCTCAACTATGTGACACCTACCACCAGGGACACACTGAATTGGACCCAAGTCAAGCCAAGCTTGATCATGATCTCTGCTCCATCATTAGACCTGGACTGAGACATTCAACTAATTCTGTGCTGGGAGCAGGAAAACAGGAGACATAACCCTGGAGTACTGGACTGGTACTCTTTTTAGGTATGCTTAGGGGAGCAGAGAAATCCAATCAGGATTTCACAGATCATTACGTCCATGGGATGCAACTGGGTGTTATGAGAAAGGGAAAAAAAGGCTCTTCAGTAAGATTTGTGTGATAAACTTTAGTTTAAACAAAATTGAGTTTAACTGGTTTCCTTCCTACAGGATTTCTCAAACCCTATAACATAGTAATGTGTTTTGCAACTCCCTAAGATTATAGTAGTTATTTCCATCTTCTAAAATGTGGCAAACTCATGGGACTGGTGGTAGGTACATGGATGACACTTGGGATGATGTGTCATATAGATTCTGAAGAAGGTGGGTTTTAATCCTGGTTCTACTAATGACTCTCTTTATGACCTTGGATAAAGCACTTGGCACTTGCGTGAGCCTCTGTATTACATAAGTAAATTAAAATATACTTATATATGACATTAGTTCCTTTACTTTCTTTTGACCATATGAACAGTCCCTACCCTTGTGTCTATTGGTCCTGGGACTCATAGGAAACACGTGATGCACTACAGGGGTGTGTAGGGCTGTTAATAATCAAGTCAATAATCAGGTGAATAAGATTAAGGAAAACCAAGAAGAACTGAAAAAGTACTCCATTATTAGGAAGAGCAGGGCACTATTTTAAAGAGGCAAAGTGACCAAGCAATTTCAGGGAACTGAGATGAATAGCTAGTAATGTCAAAGGACTACCTAATAAGAGCAGTTTCTTCTATAAAGGGATGGAGCCAAGCCACAGTTACCTGAAGGGAAGAACCCTGAGAAATTCCTCAGCCCTGTTTTGCTACTGCCTTCTGGATCTGTGGTCAATACTTCCCATTGGCTGAACCCACCAGAAACCACAAGAGAAGGAAGTCCTTGAATGCAGTCAATACTAGTCAGCATCCTACGGCACAGAGACAGGTTGAGAAGGGTGGAGGACAGATCTGCAGTTACAAACAGTTAAGTCAGCAACCAACCTGGCTCACAGATAAATCAAAAGAAAGGGAGTCAAAATGACAGTACATTCTTTGGCAGAATTGTGAAATCATGCTGCTGAAGATGGCATCAAAGTCAGCCTCCCTGAGTCGCTAAAAGTATGGCCTACACTGCTAAATGTTTCAGAGGGTTTTTCCTAATTTGGGGAAATCAAATATTTAAAAGCACACATGCTTTGAAGTCTCTCAGCAAGCAGCAAATCTGGGACTTGATAGATCCAGTTATTAAAAGTCAGTCCATCTGAGCAATCTGTTTGCCTGCCTTTCTTGCTGTGTTGGTAATTTTGCAAAAACTGCTGAATTTGCTCTTCTCTTCACAGCAAATCGTAGACAGAGTAAAGGTGTCTGTTGGTTGTCTATCATCTTTCAGAAAGGGTAAGAAGAACCCCTCCTGCCTCTTTCAATGACTCCCAACCTTCTCTTAAAAAAGCGAATGTTGGGAGAATTATCATTGGACACTTAAAAAAAAAGGAATGTAGGGAGAATTATCATTCAGCAAGTAATTGCACATGTTTGTATTTTATGTTGATGCAGACAGAAAATAACCTCATTCTTCCCAGTTACCAGTTATCTCACACTGAGATGCACTCTAGCTACAATCTTTGGTTTGCTTTTTCAGAATGAGAAATCTTCACCCAGAGGCAGCCAGTAGCCACTGAGAGGGAGAAAAAGACTGAGTTGCTGAGGGAGAATCTCAAAGACTGATCAAAAAAAGAAGTGAGAGAAGCATGGGGGGTGGGGAGAGGAGAGAGAGAGATAGTGAAAGCCAACTTTCTGGTGAAGGTGAGGAGCTCAGATAAAAAAAGGAGGAAGAAAAGTTTAAAACAAATAAATATCAATGCACTGCTCAAAGTGAAACTTAGTTTCTAGCTAATTTGTTGCCAAGTATAAGACCCCAGGAACTAAGAATATTTTTGCACTTCTGTTTCCATCTGAATTATTATTGAACTGTTGGGCACAATTAATTGTGAATTACACCCAACAAGCGCCTACCATCACCAGCACGGAAGAGAATGTTCACCATATGCCAGATCATAAATGTCTCTTTCCCACAGGAGTGACTTACCTTCTCAGCAAGAATTTATTCATCCTAGTCTTAATGATACTTGCCTTTTTTTTTTAATAAGGCAATATTTGAAGCAGAGAATGTAAAAAAAAACACTCTGTAGTCTTGGGAAGACATATTTGAATTGCAAGCAACCTTGCCCAGTTTGAAAGACAAATTTGTTCTGATATGAAAACATTTAGTGTTAAGGAAAATCACAAAGAATTTTGTGCTGCTTGACCTACAAAATTCTCCAAATTCCATGCTGGATGGACCTAGCCATATTACTTCAACAGTAAAAAAATCTAAGACTCTAAATAAATATTATAGTATTTAACAATCAGAAAAACAGGATCAGTACTATGAATGTAAACAGGCTACGAGTGTGCTAAAAAGAAGGTGGGTGGTGGAAGATAGGGATGAGTATGGCAGAAGCTAGTGTTCTTCATGTTCAACACACAATTTATTAAAATGTGTGTCTAGTTCAAAGACCAACAACTTACACGTGTGATTCAGAATGTTGAATAATTTTAAGTTTATTTAGAAAGATATGAACTCTAAATAGATCTTTGAGTGCTCTATCTGAAATGACTTTCCTGTCACTATATTTTTAACTGCTTAAATGTGTGGCCTCTGCCAGGCAAATGCTGCTAAACTGCACTGTCCAAACTTTGCTGCCATCTATAAGCTCAAGTGACATAAATCTCAACAATAATATATAGATGAAATGATAGAATTCTACCACCAGCTTGAATCAATCACAGCTGACCTTGGAGTCTAAGATAGATAAGGCCGTATCTTGAACTAATGCAGACAGAGTAGTATGATGGAATATAAATGATTAGGGAACAATAACTCCTAAAAACACTTTTTCTCCCAAATGCCAAGGGATATAAAACATGCCAAATTAATTTGTCTCATTTTATAAAAGAATTAAAAATAAAGATTTTTCTAAAAAAACACACCCAGAGAAAAAGTATGAGGTTAATTGATCCATTGTCCAATACCTCTACATGAAGCCCTAGGATGTGTATAAAAATTCGCAGCCACCAATGCATTTTTTTTAATGACCGTGCTCCTCTTAGCCCTGATCCTGATCCCTCTTGAAGTACTCCACACTTAAAAGTTTTCAACCACCTCTGCACCTAGCACAGCACCTGATGTGGACTAATATTGAGGTAGTTTTTACCATTCCTCTGCATATTATCATAGTGATTATCTCATAGTTTTATTGCAAGTGTTAGTTAAAATAATGCACACAAATTGCTTATAACAATGATTATATATTTCAAATTATTTTATTTAATGGTTTCACTTTCCAGACAATCCTTTACAAATCTCCTCAACTCAGGAACACTACTTACTTTATTAGAGTTGACATTGTCTTCTGTTTTGGGTCACAGCATATGCATTCTGTAAAATTTAAGGATATTTGCAATGACTTGAGCTTCTCTGTTGTCAGAGAGGCAATGGTGGCTAGAGACTGTTAAAAAAGTCAACTTGCCCAAGTTATGGGCTCAGTTATGCTCTCCTTCCCCAAATTTATATGTTGAAATTCTAATCCCTAGTGCTTCAGTATGTTTATGTATTTGGAGATAGAGTCTTTACAGAGATAATTAAGTTAGCATAAAATCACTAGGGTACACCCTAAACCAATAGTATTGGTGTCCTCACTGAAAGAGGAGATTAAAACCCAAGCACCTACAGAGGGAATACCATGTGAAGATATATAGGGAGAAAATGGTAATTTATAATCCAAGAAAAGAGACTTCAGAAGACACCTAACCCGTCAACAACTTGATCTCTGACATGTATCCTCTAGAACTGTAAAAACAGAAATGTCTGTTATTTAAACCACCCTGTCTTTAGAACTTCATTATGTCAATCCTTGCAAATGAATACAGCCCAAGACTCCTCCAATGTCAAAGCAGAAAATGTTGGGAAACCTAGATTCAAAATGTGGTATTGTCACTAGGTTACTGAGTAACTTGGAGGAAAGTTTCTCAGGATTGGGAGGCTAGAACTCCAGACAGATTTACAACTGTATAATGATTCACCCCCATCTTTAGTAATGTGACTAATCTCCAGGAATTTCAGTCTATTTGTCTGAGGTAGGGGGAACAAATAACCTACTTCAAAGAGTTTAGATGAGAGTACATAATAAAAATACATTTTAAGTAGTTTGTGCCATGTTAAACACATAGCAAATACTATTAAATAGCATCTATTGCTATTGATATTATTATCATAACTTCATCTCTCCATGCCTCAGTTTTAACATTTTAAAAGTTGAATAACACTGCCTGACTAGCAAGATTGGTCTGAAAAGCAAATGTATTCATGCTGATAAAAGAATATTTCAGTGGTTCGCCAAGGGTGGTGATGAGAGTGGTTTGTCCCAAGTACAGACATTAAGGTAATATGTCCTCTATAGAGAATTTAAAGACAATAATAAATTTGACTAAAATTTCAGTGATTAAGTATTGTTGGCATGAATTCCTCACTTTCATCTCTCACCCTCAGTGCAATAGTGGAAACTAAAATGGACTAAACCAAGAAAAGATTTTAAAAACAATTATGATTATATACTTCTCAAATCTTCTGAATAGTTACTTTATTAAGTGCTAAGGCAAGCACCTTGCATATTATCTCATTCAATCTGCAGGTTCCCGCTACAAAGCAGCTCTTAAAAGATGGAGTCAGGTATCCAAGCTCACAAAATTCATTGCAAAGCCTGCATTTGAAACCAGGAGATTTTTCAAAGAACTCAAAATAGATCTACTATTAAACCCAGCAATCCCATTATGGGGTATACCCAAAGGAGCATAAATCATTCTACCAATAAGACACTAGAACTTGTTTGTTTATCATAGCACTCACAATAGCAAAATCATGGAACCAACCCAGATGCCCATCAACAGTGGACTGGATAAAGAAAATATGGTACATATATACCATGAAATGTTATGCAGCCATAAAAAGAATGAAATCACATCATTTCCAACAACACGAATGCAGCTGAAGGCCACCATTATAAGTGAATTATCACAAACAGAAAGCTGAATATCACATGTTCTTATTCATAAGTGAGTACTGGCCGGGCTCGGTGGCTCAGCCTGTACTCCCTCGCCTTGGGAGGCTGAGGTGAGTGGATTGCCTGAACCCGCGGGTTCGAGACCCACTTGGGCAACTTGGCGAGACCTCAGCTCTACAATAAATCAAAAAAATTAGCCGGGCGTGGTAGCGCGCGCCTGTAGTTCCAGCTACTTGGAAGGCTGAGGCGGAAGGATCGCCGGAGCCCAGCAGGTCGAGACTGCTGTGGCCGGGAGCGGCCACTGCACTCCATTCTGGGTGACAGAGTTAGACTTCAACTAAAAAA
>CAUYQG010119774.1:0-12229 GCA_963574415.1 Tarsius wallacei | reverse complement strand
GTCCATAATACTGAGTGACCTCTCACAAAAACAAAAAACTAAGTATCACATGTTCTCACTCATATAGTAGACCTTGATCATCCAACGTATTACCACAAGAAAATGACTGACAGTGGTGGGAAACTGGGGGGGGGGGGGAGGTTGAGGGGGATGGGATTAATGGTGGTGGGTATCTGTCTGGGGATGGGGAGACACCTCTTATCAACAAGGGTACCTGAACGAAACATTTTTGTATGCCTAACCCCTAACTGTACCCCACAATAACATAATAAAATAAAATTAAAAAAAAAAAGAAAAAGAAATATACAGACATTAAATAAGATGCAAAGACGTAGGAACACATAAAGATTCAGGGACATGCTGGCTCAGGGATGCATGTAAAGAATCAGGAACATGCAAAATCTCAGTGATGCACAGAAAAAGGGACATGCAAACACTCAAACATAGAGGCTCACTGGGTGCCCAGACACTAAGATATAGCGATCCACAGACCCACAGAGAGACAGAGACAGGGAGATATAAACACTAGAACAGAGGTTCAGGATATTAAAAAAAAAAAAAACTCAAGTACAAGGATGAATAGACACTAAAACACAGAGATCAGGGACACACAGAGTGAAGGACAGGAGCAAGGGAATAAAGACTCAGGGACACCCCAAAACGGAAATATACAGACACTGAAACGGAGACTACTAAGATGTACAACATAGGGATACATAAAGAATGGAACACGGGCTTACAGAGAAGCAAGGACATTCAGATACTGGACAACAATATACAGTGGAAACCACAGACACCAGAACACAAAGACACCGGGACACATAAACCTGGAGAAACTAAAATATGTAAACACTGGGCTACAGCCAGACATGTGCCATCCAGATCTTAAGATGCATGCAGCCATTGGGAAACATTGGTACCCACTAAAACACACAAAGACACTGGCATGTACTCATACATAGCACACATAGACACTAGAATAGATGCCAGAACACACAAGAACACTGGCACACAGGTACTGATGCACACAGACACTGGGATACACAGAGGGAGATACACAGAATCTGGGAACACATGTCACTGGGACACAGGAAACTGGGGTATCGAGACTGAAGCACACAAAAACTGAAGCTCAGAGACAGTAACGTGCTGACACAGGCCCTAAGACCCACAGTCACAAGGCCATAAAGATTAAAAACACTGAAATACACAACTACTGGGACTCACAAAGAGTGGAACAAGCAAACACTGGGATATACACACACATATACATGTATCTCTGAGTCTCTGTATGATTGTGTTTGGGTGCTATGAGCCTCTGTGTTCCAGGATCTGTGTGCAGATAAACCTGCATATGCCTTCCATGTGCCCTGGGTTGGTGAGTCCCTGGCACTGAGACACACAAAAACTGGAACACACACACACTGAGACATACAGTCATCAAAGCATATATAAACAGTAGCATATACAGGCATAGGACTACACAGAACTAGATCCTACAGTCACTAGGGCAAACATACGTTCTGACACACCGACACTGGGAGACAGATACAAAGGTACACAGATACTAGTGCACAGAAGCACTGAAACTAAGAGACACAATGCAACATGCAATGGTCACCAGGTACACAAATACTGGGACACATAGAAGCTGAGGAACACAGATACTGTATTCCTCAGCTTCATAAGCAGACACCAAGACACACAGACACGAGACATACAGCCATTAGGACATAAACAGATACTGGGACATCCAGGCATTAGAGTATAGAGAGACTGTGATCTACAGACACGGAGAAGTATCTAGCCATTGTGACACACAATCACTGGGACACATAGACACCAAGAGTGGGCACTGAGACCCATAGACTGAGGCACACAGGCACTGGTGCACAATAAGAGACAAAGATAGAAATTGGAACTTACAGATGTTGGAGTACACAAACCCTGGAATACATAAACATTGAGACACACATACACTTGGGAATATAGACCCTGAGACACAGCCTCTGAGACACAGACACTTGGATGCAGAGAGACACTGAAGGATACAGTCACCAGGACACTCAGACACTGGGGAAAAAAGACACTGCTGCACAGACACTGAGACAAACAACCAGCGGGATATACAGACACTGAGATGAACAGACCGAAACATAGAGACATTGTAGCACACAGATACCGAAAACACACACATGCTGGGGTACTCAGAAACTGAGACACACGGACACTGGAAAATATTCAGACGTGGAATATACAGTTACTAGAACACACAGACATTGGGATGCACAAACACTGGGTCATACAAACATTGTGATATGCAGAAACAAACACACAGAAACTAGAGAACAGGTACCAAGGCACACAAAAGCACTGAAACACAACAACATGTTTACTCTTGGAACACACAGTCACTGGGACACACAAACACTGAGATTTATAGAAACTAGAGTAAACAGGAAATGGGATGTGCAGAATCTGAGAAACACAGACACTGGGACAAACACAGATACTGAGATACACAGATACTGAAGATACTGAGTAACTTCAATTACTAAGACATACAAACACTGGGGTGAAAAACACTGCATACACAGACACTGGGACATACAGACATGGACATACTCACACATACACACACAGGCAGACAGTGAGGTGCACAGGATATTGAAATCTCAAACACAATGCAACATACTGCGCTAGAATGCACAGACGCACTAACACTAAAACACACGGACACTGAAATATACACAGACCCAGAGACACACAGACACCGGGACATAAGAAAGACACCTTGAAACACAGACACTGGGGCAGCATTGACACCAAGACATACACAGACTAGGGGACATAAAGACATTGCCACTTAAAGACATGGAGTTAAATCAACATGGGGAGATATACCCCTGGGACACATAGACCTTGAGACATTCAGATACTGGAATACACAGATGTGGAGACATAGAGACACTAGAATACAGAAATAAAGGCACATAGAAACTGAAGCTGAGACTTCAGTTGCAACATACTGACACTAAGGCACACTGATCATCAATACAGATACTCACGGTATCTGTAATTATTATCACACATACACAGACCCAGAGCTACACAGGCACTAGGAAACAAACGGATCCAGGCACAAATGATCACTGAGAAATACACAGACACTGTGATTCACAGTAAATGGGACACCCAGATACTGGGCCCCACAGATACCGGAGCATATGCACACTGAAGTGCAAGCATAGGCACTGAGACACACTGAATCTGAGGAACACAGACGCTTTGACATAAACACACTAAGAAATGCAAGTACAGGGATAGGCATTGATTGGGATACACACAGATTCTGAAACATCAAGACATTGTGACATACACATACCAAGATACACAGAGTCCTGGACACAAAGATGCTGGGACACAGAGACCCTGAGATACACAAACAGCAGTACACACAAGCACTGGGACAAACACACATTGACACAGACCCTGACTGGAACATGTAGTCGTTGGGACACGCACAGGCACTGAAACTTGTTAACACTAGAACTTATAAAAATGAGGATATGTTGGCATTGGGACATACAGACACTCTTCCAAGACCTTGAAACATGCAGTCACTAGTACAAAAACACTAGGGCACACAGACTGGGATACAAATCCTGAGGTACACAGAAACTCTGAAACTCAAATACACAACCAACATGCTGCCATTATGACTCACAGACACTGGAGGCACACAAACCCTAGTGTACTCATTTACAGAGATAAAGAAAAATTGGTATATGCAGGCATTGTGGCACATGGGCACATATCCCTTAAGGCACAGAGACACTTGGACATACAAGGGATATATAGTCATTGAGATACTGGGGCACATAGACAGTGGTGCACAGACACTAGAACACACAAACACTCGAAGATACAATCACTGGAAAGCACAGATACTGGTGCACACATAAGGGGTGACAGACATTGGTACATACCAACACTGGGACATTTATGGATGCTGTGACACACACACACACTAGAAAATAGAGGTATTGGGATGAACAAATAATGGGGCATACAGGCACTGGGTCACACAGGCCCCAGGGCACAGTAACTGAGACACATACGCACTCAGACTTACACAAACACTAAGATACTCAGACACTTAGACACATAGTTATTGAAAAATATGTAACACTGGGACATACAGAAAATGGGATGCACATACACTGGGGAATGGGCATTAGGAAATACAGGCAATAGGGGATATTGACCGGGACACACAAACCCAAGAACACGTAGTTAAGAGAAACACACAGATAGAGTAACACACAAACACTGGGATAGGCAGACACTAAGTGGGACAAACAGTCATCGGAACAGACCCAGATCCTGCAACACACAGACACTAGAAAACACAGACAGACATTGAGATGCACAGCCACTGGAACACATTGAAATGGAAAAAGTAAAGACACTGAGACACACAGATGTTGAGAAACACAAACACTGTCCTATACAGTCATCAGGACATCGCAGACACTTGGACATAGAGACACATTGGCACCTACACATAGGCCAAATACCAACACCAGGAAATACAGAAGCTGGGATATACCGACACATAGACCCTACAGCATAGAAAAAAAACTAGGCCATACAGTCACCGAGACACTCGGACACAAAAACACTAGGATGACAGGAGCAGAAACATATTGGCACTTGGACACACAGTCACTGGGATTATACCCAAACATCGTGATACTCAGACATTGAAACACAAAGATACTGGTATACACAAATAATGGGACATACAGGCAGTAAGGTGCACAGACAAAAGAAACACAAAGTATCTGAGAAACACAAATAACCTGAGGTGCTCTTGTTGCTAGGTCTTGCAGAACCAGCATGCTATATCATTGGCAAAGAGGAGAAAAGGAGAGACTAGGGAAGGAAGGAGTCTCATCTCACCCTTAGTCCTGAGACGGGAGGGGACGAAGATGTTCTATGGAGGAGAGTGCTGGCTGAAGAGAAAGGCGGATGACAGGAAAAAACCAGTGAAGTGGAAGGAGGGAGTATGGATGAGAAGCATGAGCTTTCTCCCAGGACCAGTAGAATCAGTGCACTCTGCGGCAAAAGGTGGAGGTGCTTGGAGCCAGACTTGAGGGAGAGAAGAGGAAATGGAAGAAGGCTTTGCTGAGGTGTTAGTAGATGGGAAAAAATGAATGCAACGGCTTCAGTTTTGGCTCACATGCACACTCTTCATTCATTTATTCAACAGACTTTCATCACAGGCTTCCTCTATGCCTGGTCCTGTGCTGGACCCTGGGAATCAAGCAGACAGTGTGACCTAGCCCCTGCCTTCCAGGAGCACTGAGCCTTCTTGGGAATAAAGATGTTGGAGCAGACCATGATGACATGATGCGACTCCCAGGCTAGGCCAAAAGTGAGCACAGGAGTCTGTGGGAGGCCCAAATGCTCAGGAAATCCAGCCTGGAGTCAGAGCAGTACTTTCCAGAGAGGAAAATACCTAAGACTAGTCTATAAGGATGGAGAAGAATTAGTCAAAAGGGAGACAGTGGTAAGGAAGAACATTTCAGACATAGGGGTTATCTTGAGCAGGGGCTGAAAGATTCATTATTTTATTCATTCATTAATTCCACTAACATTCATGATCACTTAGGATGTACCAAGCACTGTTACAGGCTGGGAATTCACAGTGAACAACTGTACATGGTCCATGCACTCACAGCATGGTCTTCTACAAGCAGATAGATGAAACTGCCAACTGTTGTACATGGAACAATTCAGCATAAAAGGAATAGCAAGATCGAAGGCAGGGGAGGAGGACGAGAAGAGATGTGAGCGGGGCTAGGGGCCAGAACATAGAGGTTCTTATATACCATGGTATGTGGACTAAGGCAGTGGCAATGGGTTGAAGAAATGAGGACAGACTGTAAAGATAACAAAGAGGTATAAGACAGATGTCATGATAACTGATTTGATTGGAGGTGAAGGAGGGAAGGGAATCTAGCATAACTTCCATGTCTATTCCTAGCTTGGGCAACTGGGTGAATGTTGGAGCCCTTCCCTGAGATCGAGGAACACAGGGGAAGAAGCAGGCTTTGGTGGGAAGACATACATTAGTTTGAGGTATCTGTGGGCCTCCCCAAACATTTATTCATTAATTAATCTCAGCTCTTTTTCCAAATATCTTGAAATTTTACAGATGTTTGCTAGGATGCCTTTGGTTGTAAGTAACAGAAAATCCAACTCAAATTGCTTTAATAAAGAGAGTGTATTGACTTGTGTGACTGAAAAGGAATCCAGAAGTACAGTGGGCTTTAGATGAATGCTGAACCAGTCCACCTGCTTAATGGTGTCACCAAGGATTCAGCTTCTTTCCGTATCTCCATTCTGGCTTCGACAGAACTATCCTATCCTAAACTTGGCTCCCTTGATCACAGGGTGAGTGTCATCAGCAACAGTCACTGAACAAAAGTTGAGCTTCACTCTAACTTAGGTCCATGCCCACCTCAGAACCAATCATTGTATACTGAGATACAGGGTTGTGCTGACTGGCTTATGCCAACCATGAGCCCGTTCTTGGATGTAAGGATGTCAACCCCACCTAATTGCATGGCTGCTATATATTGGATGAGGAATGAAATGGATGCTGGATAGACCACCAAGCATATTGCTACATTAGTAAACACTGTAAACTAGGTCAAATGAATAAGTACCCAGTAATAATGAAGTAGCAATTGTACCAGAAGGTTCAGGCCAAAAAAAGCTACTGCAATGCAGCATAAAAGCATGAGTTTCCTAGAAATCATGGCACAAAATGACAACGACGAGGTCTTAAAAAAAATTCCTTATGTCACCTTTTCTTCACAGTAACCAATGACTGATGTCATAACAGTCATATTCCCTCTCTGTAAGTCAGGTAGAATCTGAAATTTGTCAATGTCGCTTTCAACAGAGGATAAAAGTGAGGCCAAGAAAGTGTGCACGACTTACTTTAGAAGACAAAGTGAGTCAATGGCAGAGCCAGGACTAGAATCCCCAACGTGTCTGTTCTGGCTGTAAGCAATAAAAGGAAACGCTGGCTGATCTAAGCAGAAAGGAATTTGCTAAGCAGATATAGATAGCTCACAGAGTCTAGGAGTGATGGAGAACTGGGTACTGAGGCAACATAGCCAGGAATGATGCCCAAAATCCCACCTCAGAAGTTTCCCAGAGGAAACACTGCTCATGACATCACTAGAAACTGGATGCCATTGTTTGCAGTGCTCACACCACTGACACTGGACACTTGTATTGCCTCTGAAAACCAGATATAGTGTCTTCAGCTGTGTTCACCTATCACCAGAATAGATTTCTTGCAGTCCCTGCTTCCTGGAGGATTAACTCCTGATTCCAAGGGATAAATTAATCTAATTGTTGGAGTCTAGTCATGTGCCCGAGCCCTAGTTTCAAAGAAGGTTTACCACGTCAGCTTCTGTGGTGACCGGTAGGCTCTGCCTAATAAGATAGTGGATTACCAAGCACAGGAAAGAAATGGGCAGCCAAAAATAGTAGTAAATACCTACTATAGCTGGCTTACTGCCATCCTATCCAAGGCCTCTACAATGGAGTCACCTACTCTTCAGTCAGTTGCTCAATAAGCATTTCCCAAGCTTGGTAAACTAGCAACACTAGGAGAAACATGTGAGGGTTGGGAGACAGATGTCCTCCTTGTCCTCCTTCCAGGCTGGTTTGAGTGCTTCATCCACACAGGAGCTCTTTGGAAAACAGCACCAAATTCCCTGGAACAAGGTTTAACACTAGGAAGTAAGGCTTAGTCTGGAGCTTCAGAGATGGGTAGATCTCAGAAAGCAAGAGAAGAGGAAGAAAGCATTACATGCTGGTCTCTACTCTTAACCCTCTTCTTTTTTATTGGGTCCCTACCTGGTCACTGTCCAGTAACATTGAAGCCAGAAAACTCTTAGGAACCCCAGACAATGGTTAAGCTAGTGCCTCCAGTGTTCCAGGACTAGAGCTCAAAGGCAATTCTGGAGCCAAAAGTAAAGAGACATATGGTACAGATGGCTGGATGGTACAGAGCAGAGTCCAGCAATGGTCTCCTCTACTGTCATCCACTCTGGGTGTGCACACACACCGTTTCCTTCTCCCCTGCCATGTGACCTCAGGGCCGTCAGCTTCCCCCTCTAAGTCTCCATCTCTGCTAATGTAAAATGAAGAAAATCAATTCTATTTTAGACGGTTGTAAGGATAAAACATGTATTTACCTGCACATATAAACATTAACAGTGCCCAGCTCAAGGTCTGGCACATAAATGACCTTGATGTGATGATTATTCCTCACAGACAGTAAGAAAGAGGAATCTTAAAGTCTATCCACTCCAACACTCTCCTTTCTCAGATAAAATAACTGAGGCCCAGAGACGGAAAAGACTTTGCTTGGAATCTCACAGCAGGTTAGTGGCAGAGAAAGAACTAGAACCTTGTGGCGATTTCTGAAAGAACTAGAAATTGACCTTCCATACGACCCAGCAATTCCCCTATTGGGAATATATCCGAAGGAACTCAAATAGTTCTACAAAAAAGATACCTGCACACGTATGTTTGTTGCAGCTCTATTCACAATAGCAAAAACATGGAACCAACCGTGTTGACCATTGAAGCTGAACTAGATTTTAAAAAATTGTGGTACATATACACAATGGAATATTACGCAGCCACAAAGAAGGACAAATATGTGGACTTTGCTCAGTGATTTATCACAGAAACAAAGAACTGAGTTCCATATGTTCTCACTCATAAGGTGACCTTGAACAGTTACAGTGCTGTGGGAAGGCGATTGGCAGTAGCGGAAAACTCTCAGGGGAAGGGGGGTGGGACTGGCTGTTGGGGGAAGCTGCTAGGGGAGGGAGGGGCATGCCTCATCAACAAGGGTACCTGTATGATCAATGTTTGTATACCTAGCCCTGAATTGTACCCCACATCTTTATAATAAATAAATTAATTAATAAAAAAAGAAATTAAAAACAGAACTACCCTATGAACCAGCAATCTCTCTTTTGAGCACATAGCCAAAGGAAATAAAATCACAACCTCATAAAGATATCTGCTCTCCCATGTTCTAGGGATCTTTATCTACTTTGTTCACGCATGTTTGCAGGGCCTGGAGCAGTGCCTTTTCTTTTTAAAGGCTGTTTCAGCAGTAACCACTTCATCAGATTAATTATGCTAATGAATTTGCTTTTACCAGAGAATCTGCATTGAAAGACTGATCTTGATGAGTTGAAATGGAGGGTTGACTGTGGGGATACAGTGGAAGCTCTAGATCACGGACAATGATGCTAGCCTGCTGTAACAAACTAATCTGGGAATATACACTGCTCAAACACGGTGGAAGTGAATATTTTGCTTACATAAACTTCAAAAGTGATACTCCTCATCAGCAGGCACACCAAGCAGTGATTTAGGGATCCAGGCTCCTTCTGTCTTCTGGCTCCACCATCTTTATTACTGACTATAAGGCCTGTGTCTCCATCAAGCCAGCAGAAGGGAAAAGAAGGCTGGAGAATGGCAGGTGGGAGGTTTTTATGGGGCAGACTTGTCGTTTTTAATTAAACTGCATCGGCTAGAATTCAGTCCCCTGACGACACTAACTGCAAGTGAGCCTGGGTTAGGAGGTCTAGCTGTGTGACCAGGAAGAAAAAGAACTGTGGTGAGCAGGCAGCCAGACTCTGCCATACACCCTCTTCACTGGCCTCCCCTTAGGCTACTCACACCTCTGCTAGCCATGGAGCATGAAGTCTGGCCACAGCATCATTGGCTCCTGGGACCAGCAAGTCAGCCTTGCCCAGGCGCTGTTCCAGCCAGTTGAGTTAGACATTTATCTTGTCATATACGTTGGTTCTCAAATCTGTTATGCTGCTTAGACTCTTATTTAATTAAATGTTAAGAATTAGTGAAAATATAAGTGCTAAAAGAGGAAACGTTCTTATGTGTATGAAACTTTAATTAATGCTTTGGAAATACTACATGGAGGTGAGTCATTAACTAACATTGATATTGAATTAGGGAGGAATGAAACCCCAGTAAAGGACTAAGGCAGGGGGACAAGGAGTCAGACAAATCTAGAAGCATACATCTCTCAAATTGTCTCAATTTGTCTTGTCTCAAATCGTCCTCTACCTCCACTTTGTAGAGGATACCACTGGAAATCATTTTCTCTAATGAATTATGAATAGAATTTTTTAAAGACAGAAGAAACGCTCACCAATGGATAAATATTCAAAGAATAACCTGACCCTGTTAGATAATTTTTAGGAAAAGGTAAAATCATGACTCTCATTTAAAATATAACCATGAACATGTATTAAAGATTTTGTTAAACTCACTAAATGTAGGAACTGGGCAAACGTTCTAACCCTTCAAAGGAAAAGTCACAAAAGAACAAATGTATGAGGAGTGAGGTAATGTTGAATTTATGTGCAAATGGACACAGACTGGCTTTCCTACAGGGGAGAGAGAAACCGATCTCCAGCAAACAGGACATAAACTATATGTGTCAATTACTTATAATGTGCAGATTTTGTAAAAGAGCTCCCATAGACTCAATCTGATAAGGCGGAAGGGTGTGCTACAGACAATGCATAGTCTTCACTGAAGTGCAATCATTTTTCTACAACCCTATAGCAAAAGATTGGAGAATGAACACATTTGTATAAGCCTGGTTAGATGAAGTATGTAAACTCTGGGTATCTTTTTTTATGATACATTTTCAATTAACTGTTTAACACTTAGCCCCAGTCCTTTGAATAAGAGAGTCTCAGCTGTAAGATATTTTCTTTCCTTGGGCAAAAAGAGAAAAAGAAGAGTTTTGTGGCTTCTTGGTTTAAAAATAAAAAAGCACAGGAATTGATGATTTTTTGCAAATGTAGTAACCTGAAAAATAAACATTAAAGATGTAACCATTGGGAGAAACTGAGTAAAGGGTACCCAGGACTTCCCTTTACTATTTTTGCAATTTCCTGTGAGTGTATAATTATTTCAAGATAAAAAGTTTTTTTAAAAAGCATTAAAGTATAGGATCAATAGAAACTCCCAAAGTTGCCACTTTCCTGTTTCAATAGAACCATGGAAAGTTATACATGGGATGGAGAGTAAGGAACAAAGCACTTCTAATTGTGCGTATTCAAAACTAAAATGAGCAAATCTTACAGGAGACAACATTTTTCTGCCCAAAAAAGGCACAGGTGTTACAGAACCAAAATAGCTTGAGCAAAGCTGAGCGTGGAGAACTTGAACCTGATAGTTGTAGATCTTGGGAAGAGATGGAATTCATTACTTTTCTTAGGTTTTAGGACTTTGTATTTTCAGTTTTTGTACTGTCAGATGTCAAAAAGAATAGTGGCAATAGTACCAATGTCAATACCAATTTCCTGGTTTTGATAGTGTACTGAAGTTACACAAGGTGTTACCACTGAAACTGGAGGAAGAGCATAGGAAACTATTGGTGCTATTTTTACAACAGTTTAAATGATTGAGTCTACCCTTATTTAAAGATAACAATTTAAAAAAAGAACAATGTCATATGACTCAAAGCTTATATAGTTGACCTGATGAGTTTTAGCTGATTATATCTTATTCCTGACAGCAACAGAATTGTCTAGTAATTTCTCTGGGATGCTGGGTGTGTTGTGAGGTCAGATGCATTGTAGAACAAATAGGGATCAAGTTAATGGTGGAAGCACCATTTTGAGGCTATTGGAAACTCCTCCACCAGTGTCTTAAAGGCAATCACAAAAATGTTAACAATTAGAAGTGCTTTTTATATCTTCAGAGGACAAACCTAAGACAGAGCTTTCTTCTGCAGATAATAGTCAAAAGTCTAGTTTCCAGTGAGGAAAATACCTGTGATCATTCCTCTTCTCTCTCTGTAAATGCATTCAAAATCAAAGGTCTGCAGGAGACTTTTTTTTTTAGCCTAAACCTAGCTTGGGCCTGATTGTGCAAGTTTCCCGGTTTCCCTTAAAGAAAGAATGACATCAGACACCCAAGTGTTCAGTGGTTCCTGATACTCTTTTTTTTTTTTTTTTTTTTTTTTTTTTGAGTTGGAGTCTCACTCTGTCGCCCAGACTGGAGTGCAGTGGCCGCTCCCGGCCACCGCAGCCTCGACCTGCTGGGCTCCGGCGATCCTTCCGCCTCAGCCTTCCAAGTA
>CAUYQG010119773.1:7500-32000 GCA_963574415.1 Tarsius wallacei | reverse complement strand
AGGTGTGATGCCTGGTATTCCTAACACTATCTCCCAGATGGGCTCTGAGCTTAAGGAGACCCAGAAAACCCTCCCAGGCCTGAGGCCAGTTAGTGAGGGGGCAGTTGGGGCTACCACCCTGTGTTCCAAGATTCTTCTTCTCTGTGATGGGTAAGTAGTGTTTTTGTTTTGTTTTTTCATTTCTAAGAGTGGTGAGGTAGGGGGAAGTCTTAAAACAAATGGCTGACAAGGGTCTTCAGCCCCACTTTACCTCCACCACTTCCATCATGAAACCTTTAGTAGTCCGTTTCTACATTTGTCAGGTCTTTGCGCTAAGAAAGAAGTCCCAAGAAACAAATGGAGAATGCCACTGTCAATTCCGTTAAAAGATTCTCCAGCTAAGCATCCACATCTAAAAATGCTCTTCAAATCATAGGAGCTAATCATTCATCCACCCACTCTCTTCCTTCAGTCAAGACACTCAGCGACTCCACACAAGCGCTCCGTGAGCATGGGCTCTTCTGGCTGGGTGGGTGGGTAGACTCTCAGCTTACAGAGGAAGAAGGGATTCTGGAATGTCACAGGGACTTTCCTTTCTTTCTTTGTCTCCCTCCCCCCTTCAGCTCCTCTTTTAAGTTATTGGTCCAGGTTGGATATTGGATATATTGAAAGGAAGCAGATGAATGTGGACCGGCCGGTTGAGGAAAGAGGGAAAATAACTTTTACCAGTACGGGACTCTGAAAATAAATCAAGGACAGAGACACTTTGTAGCTTAAGGAAAAAACACCACGTTAGAGTTCAGGCTCCAAGCCCGGGGTCTTTGTTTTTGTGTCCTTTCTTAAACGGCCCATGGGGACAGCAGGCCGTGCGTGTAGTGGGAGTTCCCACTTTCCAGATTGGGCCCCAAGGGCAGAAGAGTCCGGTGGAGAGGAAAACCCTGAACTTCGAAGAGCATCATCCCGCGAGAGAGGGAGTTTCGGGGTTGGCTTGGGGAAACGTAAAACGAGGAAGGGGAGCCAAGGAGGGGGGAGCGGTGGTGATCAGAGAGGCCGTAAAAGAATGAAGGGGCGTCCAGCCTGAGCGCGAGAGAACCCGGAGAGGAGAGGTTAGCCGGGAGGAGATGGGCGCAGTCAGGACGCAGCCCGGGCTCCACGACGCGCGGTTGGGGGCGTCCTGGCAGTGCGGCGCGCGCCAGCGGGGAGGGCGCCGGTGACATCACGCCGGGGCCCCCTTCCCTTCGCCGGGTGGGTGGGGCCTCGGCGCGCCGGGCGGGCGCAGGGTCAAGGAGGGGGAAGAGGAGGAGCAGGCATGAATGTGTCTGTGTGAAGGCCGGGGAGGGGCGGAGGAGGCGGAGGGCGGGGAGGGAGCGCGCGCGTGGCTCGCGGCGCCCGGGCTCCCCCCCAGCCCCGACCCCGGCCCGCGACGCGCCGCCTCCTCGCCGCCGCCGCCGCCCGCATCGCAGCTGGGACCCGCTGTGGGCTCGGGGACGCGGCGGGCGGGGGAAGCGCGGGCCGCCTGCGCGGCCTGGAAGGAGCGAGAAAGCAAAAGTAAGCGAGCAGCACTACAAGTTTTCCCAACTTCGCCCCCTGCGGCGGCAGGCGTCCTGCGGCTCGGCGCGTCCCCTCCGAGCCGGAGTGTGGCCGAAAGAAAAGGGACGGGGCGGGGGCGGGGGCGGAGGAAGAGGGAGTGCGAGGGAGAGTGGAGAGTCCGGCTACATCTGCTAAAACTTGGGGGAGGAGGAGCGCGGGGAAGAGGAGGAGGAAGAGGAGGGAAGGAGGGAGCGCGCGGGAGGGACGCGCAGAGCCGAGGGACAACTTTTCCACCCCGTGAGTAGCGCAGGCAGCGTGGGGTCCGGCCAGGGGCGCCTCCACCCAGCGCGGGGCTCCAGTCCGGGACGGGACCTTTTTCCAGAAAGTCGACTGGATGCCAGGAGAGGCATACGGTGGGGAGTTTCTTTCTTTCTCTTTCCCCTCCCTCCCGCGGTTGAACCAAATCAGAACTGTCACTCAGGGCCTGTGAGTCAGAAGGGATCGGATTACAAGATCCCTGAAACTGATGCCGGAGCAGCACGAGCGGGAGGGAGCAGGCAGGGGCAGCGCCACCGGCGCGCTCGCACACTCGCACCCGCGCACCCTCGGCGCTCCCACTCGCCCTCGTCGCTCTCCCGCCTTCCCCGCGCGCCCCGCGGTCGCCGCGCCGCGCCATGCCTGCGGCGGGCGCACCCCGCGCCCAGCCCGGCCGCTCGCGGTAGCCCGAGGCGTCCGCGGCCGCGCGGAGCCCGGAGCCGCCCGCCCGCGCCCCGTCCGCGGGTCTATGGGAAGTTCGGGGACTTGACAGCCGCAGCCGCTGCAGGTACGTCCCGCCCGAAGTTCTTTGTTTCGCGGGCCCCGCAGCCCGCTCCCGCGGCCGCGGCCGCGCCCCCAGGTCTGGAGCGGTCCCCATCGGGGGAACGGGATGGAAGGAAAATGGCTGTCAAAAGGCGCCCAGATTTCGAGAAGCACCCGCGAGGCGTCGGAGTAGGTCTTCCATTCGCTCCCTCCTCCGTGGAGGTCCCCTTCCAAGTGTCCGGCCCGTCAGCCGTCCGGAGACTAGCTGGAGAATCTCACATCCCGGAGGGGGGACGAAGTTTGCGGCCCCCGCGACGGTGTCCCTCGCCTCCACCCCCGCCCAAAGGGTTAAAAAGAACCGCGCGAGACCCCCGTGCTCCGGGAGCCCTCCTTGGCGCTGTTGCGCTTTGGGCTCCGGCGCCGGGCGCGCACGGCCCTCGGGATGGGCGGAAGGAGGCGGGCGGCGCGGTGGGTGCGCGCGGCGACCGCCGCTGCGGGGCTTGCTCCGGCCCGGGCTTCACTTTGGAGGGTGGGGGTGTGGTGTGAGCGGATGGAGAGAGGCGCGCCTCCGTCGTCACAGAGGAAAAGTGAAAGTTGTACCATCTGTGTGTGATTTGGGATTCTCTTTTATTTCTTTTCCTTTCCAGGGGCAGTGCACGCAGACACACAAAAGTAACCGTGGCCCTTGCAGTACTCATTTAAGAGGCCGCGTTTACACGGGGCAGAGTTGGGTATGAATCACTCTGCAGGGGACAGTTACTTTCTCGAGGAGCAGCGGGAAAATGGGCGGGAGGAGGTGGAGAGGGTGTAAATATTGACCCCAAACTTGGAGAGTTTGTGAAGCGACTCTTAAGCAGATTGCCCGAAGCGGACGCGCCACTCCACACCCGGCCTTTTATCCTTCCTTGAACTTCGGGCCCGTGTCCCTGATTGCGCCTCCTTCAGTAGCATGCCATCCCGAGAGGCGCTGGACCCCAGGCTTCCCTCGCTGACCCCGTGTGGAAAGAGGATTAAGGAGGTTTCCTCCGCCGCTGCTCCTCCTGCCCCCGACTTCTCATCTCCCCGGTGCAGACTGCCGAATAGACTCTGGCCTTGAGTACAGTGCTCATGGCCCTCTGCCAGTTTATATGTACATATATTTATGTAAAACATTTTCTCCCAGCTCTTTGCCAGCTGTTCCACATTTTCCAGCTGCCACTTCAGTTTGAAATGATGGACTGTCCGCGTCTTCAAGTAAAAGCGCCCTTTAGTCAGATGTATGGAGGACCGGCTCCTGTGCAAATACATGGCAGTGCCATTAGCCGGGTTCCTATTATCAGTTATGAAAAACACCTCCTGCTCTCCCTTTCCTCTCCTCCCTCTTTTCTCCAATTAGTCTTTCCAGAGCGCAATATATACACTTCGCTGAAAATTCCAAGTAATTAGGCCTTTCTCTCCTAAATGTGATTTTTGTACAGAATTTGGATGAGGCCGTTTTTTAGATCTCTGAAATATGTGTCTGGTGGAAATAAATTAACTTTTAAAAATAAAAGAGTTCCAGCTTGAGTGCGTTGGGCATGGCTGGTGGGGGGCACGGCTGGCGGGGGGCCTGTGCCATGGCCATCTGAAATGAGCTCATTTCTGTCTATTTAAGGCAGGAGCTATTCATCCACCCCACGCTACACTTTTTGTGTTGTTTGATGTCTTAGCATATTATAGACCGAAATCAACCAAGAATTGGCCTAAAGTATTAATTTTGAGTATTTATGTAATTGCTGGGTAATTTGAATAGGTGCCTTATTGATTGATTCCTATAATTATTTCATTTAGGTTTTAAATTAAAAATTAATAATAGTCTGACAGTTTCTTAATTACATGTGTCAAGATTATTTTGAAGGAGGAAAATGCTATGTTTTAAAATAGTGAAATAACCTCAAAATCTCTTCATTTTTCTAAAGCAGAACAGTATTTCAGTTGAGTGGCTATATTAAAGCAGCGGTGATTGGTTTTAACAATGTAAACTCTATGAAGTATCTAAAGAATTTGTTTATGTTGGGGAATATTGGTCTTAACAACCTGGTACACAAACACTTTGGCCAGTTAGACTATATTCAAACCTAAAGCAAACATGAAATAACATTTAAATTAGTTGTAATAGCATGCTTATACAGAGTAGAGAGTTTATTTTATACTAAAAGCTATTTAATTAGAAACTCCCTGCCTAAGGGGAGATCCTTTCAGGGTATGTAATTCTCAAAGTCAGCCTAGGGAAGCTTTGGTTTAAGATGCATGAATGAGCCCAATGTGAGAGGTGTCTAGTGAAATTTCACACAAGCAGAAACACTTTAAAAGATATAGATTGTATTATTGTTAATAGGCTAGTAGGTCCAGCTCAGATGCCTACCACTTCCCCGTGCCTTTAACATGCTTATGTTCCTTGGTTGAACCTTGGTATAAACACATTTCTATTGTATGCCTAATTTGCAAAGGACCACAGACAGAAATGAGAAAATTCAGTACTCATGAAAAATGGCTCTGTAGAGTTATTTCATTACTTATTTAATGAAGGGATTGTTAATTTATCAATTTGATGCCAAAGCCTAAAAGTTAGACTTCCCTTTGTTTCTTGGCTAGTGAAGTTTCCTTAATTACCTGCATGCTGTAGGGGTTTCAGACTTCCTCTCTGCTTAGCCATTTAGAGATCTTTCCTTCTATGTAAGGTATCCTGCTTACTGAGATCTCCCTCTCCACTTTTTTTTTTTGAGGATGGAGTTCAGGAGCTTGTGAAAGGAAACAATTTAATGATCATTGTTGCATGCACTCACTTATATGGAGACAGTAATGTACTAAGAAAAATCAGTCTTGAAGGAAAAGTGAATCAATGAGTCATGAAATCCTCAAGAAAACCTTAGTAATGGAATGTTAATGCTTTTAGACTATAGTAGATTATCTTAAAAGTCAGACTTTTCTTCTTTATGCAATTGTTGTAAATCCCTAGCTAAAGAATTCTTTGAAGGAGGTTTTAGATTTGCTGGCATTCATATTCTGAGGTTGGTCTGATTTGTTTTGGAAGATTCAAGAAATTTTCTGCCAACTTATATCATGAGAAGCAATTAAAATGCTGAAATGACTATAGAGGAAACATATAGAAATATATGTGTTAAACAAAAGATTTCACTCTAATAATGACTTAAGTTGTCTTTTCATTAAAGCCCAGTAGAAGATGTTGCCCTTCACTTAATGTTGTCATCTTTCTAGATGAAAATTGATGAGTTTCTAGTTTCAAAGCAAATAAAGGGAGACAGAATAAACAACAACAGGGCAGGGGTACTGCTGCAAACTTTTTCAAGTACTTTCAGTGTATTTTTCATCTTTACTTTTATTTGATGGGCCTGTGAAATAGAGCTGTAGACTGGTGAAGACTTTAAATGAAATTTCACACTTTGATGATTTTTTTTAAACTTTGATATATTGACAGCAAAAGGAGCTGCAAAGCTTTTATATAACTTGAGCAGTAACGCCAAGCAGCAGTCAAACGTCTCTATGCATTTGTGTTTAACTGCAGAAGAAAAACATGTCCATGGGCAGTAGAGGTTCTTATCAACCCCCTAATCCCAGATCCCAGCAAACCTTGAGGGCATGCCTCAGATCTTGCTGAAATCACTGTAGACTCTCACAGTTTGCAGATTAAATATGCTATGTGTTCCTGGCTCCAGCAACAGTTTTATGAGCTCACTAAGCTTCCTGTTTTAAGATCCTTTTCTTAAGTTTTTAGGAGCTGCTAAAGGCAATGCTGTCTGGAGCAAGTGGTACTTGTTAATTTAGAGACACTTTAGATATTTCATTCTCTTTTTTAAAATTGCCAAAATTATTATTTTTAAATTGAAAGGCTAGTTACTCAGAAGAGAGGGAGGAGAGCCATTTGAAAGAAACTGGATGTTAAATGTATTTGGAAGTGCATTTGGTTACAAACTTTACATGGTGTCTCAATTGTTTTATGGCACGTTTTTCTTTTGCTGGCCCCTGAAAATGAGACTTTTTCCACTTGTAATTCTAAATGCACTGTATTTGAGGGCCAAATTTCTTAGCTACTCATTACCTCTGGGAATGTTTTTTGGTTGTTTTAAATGTGAAAGTGTTTTTTGTTCTGTGTGTGTATATTTCAACCCGACAAAATGTCTCAGAAAATCTATGGCCTCCTAAAGAAGCTGAATGAAAAAGCCATTACATAGTTAATAAGGTGGCTTTGGAACATTTCAGCCCCCTCCTGAAAGGCAATATTGTGTTGAGCTCCACATCTGCATCTGTGGTATCTAGAGTTGTGTCCTCATATATGGTGCTTTTGCATTTTGCATAAGAGTCATAATTAAAAAAGAAAATACTTACATCATTGTCCAACAACATGTCATATAATTCCCAAGAGAACCTGAGCCAATTTTGTGCTTAAAGGTTATTCAATGAATGAAATTGTGAAAGCCCATTTGTCAAAGTACTGCATGGTTTCTGTTAGTTTTCAAGCCCCAAATTCATTGTCTGCCCAGGCCCAGCCATTAGTCATCAGTGTATTAGTGCTGCCTTCAGGCCATGCTGCCCAGCACTTCTTCACACCATTATAGCTTTGCAAGTGTACTCTGTCGACTTGTAGAATTACTGCTCTGATTTCCGCTTGGCTGGGTTTGAGGTAAGTCCCCTCCCTACCTCCTAACTGACTGTAATCCTTGCTTTCTTTTAAAGCTCCTTTCCAGAGATTTAGGGGAAAACTTTCTTAAGGGCCGTGTTGGCATCATACTGTGGTTTTGTTGTGGCATGCACTGTACATATAAATTGTACCTGCAGTAAATTGGATTGATTGCTGGCCTGAAACAGCTAGAGGGGCTTTTCTTTTTTTTTTTTTTTGAGGGGGGGCGGCGAGTGGGGAGGTGACATAGGAGGACATTTTGACCACAAGCATTTGATTGTGTGTTTGTGTCATTTTTATGCCATAAAGTTAAATTAATTAAGTAATGGGAAATAAGTACAATTTTTAAAAAATCTCTATTGGAATAACACCAGAATGCAGCTTGACTTTATATTTGCTTATTCCCATGTGGAAATTTTCAGCTTTTGCTACTTTGGCTTTTTCTAAACATTGCATAAAACACCCAACAAGATCCAGAGTACTTTACGTTTTCACCTCTTTTTATAAAAAAGAGACTGAAAACTCACCATGTAGGTGAAAGATAAGGTTCAAATTGCAGTAATGAAGGACTGAGGCAGTTAAACCCATTGTTGGTTTCGTTTTGCGATATTTTTTAAAAGAATAATTCAATCTGAAGAAAGTTATCAGCGTGTAGAGAAACCTCATCCAGCAGCTTAAGAATGAAGCCCTCGTGACTATGATGTATGGAAACCTAGAATCCAGTGACCACACGTGTGGTTCAGGCCCTGCCTCTCCAGGACAGTGTCTGCTGTTTGAACTGTGGACACTAAAATGAAACTCCACACCAAAGAGTTTCACTGAGAGGGTGTATGTAGTTTGGTGTAGGTTGGATTGGCAGCTTTGTACAAGCAAGGGGGGGAAGGGAACAAGACAGTTGAAGAATTGTCTGTGAATAAGCAAAATTTATAGGATAAGTGGACCATGGGATAATTTTTACTAAATAAGCCTTAATTAAAAATCTTTAAAAATTTAAAGACATTGCTTTTAAAATTGCAGTTAAGATTCAAGAATCAAACGTTTAAAAATTGGGAGTATCAAATATAGCGAATAGTACCTCACAAAAAAGGTTCAGTGCCTTTGGGATGTCTATAATAGCTGGTTTTTAACATGCAACAGGTTTTTGTTCTAATATTGTGATGGTTTAAAAGTAAATTACTATTCATAGACCACATACTCTACCCCCTTTTGCTTTACTATAAAGATATGCCCATTTTAGGAACTCAAAGCTATATAAGTTTTTTCTTTTGAAAATGTGTAAAAACTTTTAATTCCTATAAGCCTTAGTGAAGTGAGACAAGGGACACATTTGATCAGTCATGATGATTTCGTGATATATATGGATTTAAGAGGAATACAGTTTTCATGAGCTTAGCTGATCTGTAGACTGATAACTGATTTACAGATCTCCTTTTCTGTCTGAGAAGGATTGTATCCAGCTAACCTGCAGAAAGTGGGGGTGCCAGTTGCTCCATGTGATTTCTCATTCTTTAATGCACCTGCTTTGCAGGTTGCTCCCTGCAGTGCCTAATCAAGGCACAAGGGACTCCCGTTTTATAGTTTTGCAGAACTCAAAAATGGCAATGAGTATTAAATAGAGACCTCATACTCCCCTCAAATGTTTCTCATCAAATACTTCTGGCAGCAAAGAAAAAGTAGCTGATAATCTTTTCTTTTAAATACACGTGGCAGAAAGGTAATGGCACAGAAAAATGTGATTTTAACTGTAATAGCAATGATTACTTTCATGTCAAATAAACAGATCAGGGGTGGAAGCTAAATATATGGGTTTCTTAAAAGTTTAGATGTAGTTAATTTACTAAAACCAAATTCACTTACTCCATAGCTAGCTCTGCAATTATTTCCCCTTAGAGTAATTCCATTTTGAGATGTCTGTCATGAAAACTGCTTATCTGTGATTAGGAGCATCAGAAATGTAGGAAAGAAAGATTGAAAACAAAGGCAGTAGATTTGGGAAAACCTCTGGGCTACCAGTGGCAACTTGGGCAGATAGCTTTCTTATTTGCAGTTAAGGCTTTAGGCTTTCTTGATTATGGCAAAAAAAATCACATGTAAAGGTAAAATAATTATACATGAAAAAATACTCTAGTTAAAAATTCATGAAGATTTCAGTTAAGAATTTAGGCAGTTGGGCTTTTCTTCTTGGAAGAAAAAGGAAGGCAGTTCAGACAGGGCAGAGACAGAGAGCCTTAGAAATCTTGGGAACTGTTGGTGTGTCATAGAGGTTATGCATATCTAATTGATTTTCAGTTCAGAAAGATATTTTGAACACAAGGAAATGTCCACCACATTATAAACCTGCAAGAGGTTTTCTACAGTGCATGATTACATGAAATCCACTGAAATGTTTTAAATTCCCTACATTTTGCTCATTGAAACTCAGACTATTTCTCACTTCCAGCATTGATCAGAAAGTTAAAATCAGCATTAGTTTGTGATTCATGATTTTGTTTTAAAAAAAAAACAAAACTTTCTTCCCAAAGGATTTTTTTATTTGGGAAATGGGTTATTTAATAGCTACAGGGAGGTATACATCTTTAATGGGAATTTCACCTCAATGTCACTCCACGAGTAGCATCTTGAAGTAGCAGTTGATCTACTAGTCATAAAAGTATGAGAGCAATGTCATTCTTCAGTGATACAGGACAGGATGCCTCAGAAATCCTTAAACAGGCTGGTTTCTTCTGGATATTTAAAACATTAGCACATTAGAGAGATTATTCAGTTTGTCAATCTCTAGACAGGTGTAAATACATGTAATTTCTCTGAGGAAAGCCTTCTTCCACTGGAGCAATAGTTCCCTAAGTACACAGATTAATTTCTCACTTAAGGCCTAATAGTGAATAGCACTGCCTTGCCTACTGGAATGCCTTCTGTTTCTGATCTCTCATTGCCAGTAGCTGTTTTAACCTATCAGAAACTGATGGGGTTATCACTCATCAGGCTTTTGACTTTGTTTTATTTTTTATTTATTTTAAAGGTGTGGGGTACAAGTCAGGACTGGGTACATAAGTGGTCTAGATACAGGTCTGACTTTGTTTTAAATCTTTAAATGCATGGAGAAAAAAATCAAAGAGAGTTATTGCCCAAGTTCAGAAAACATCAGAGTAAACCAGCTGGATTAGGGAAATACATGAATTGGTCTGCTGTTCAGAGAGGACGCAGTATCAGTTTATCACTGCTGCTTCATTTCACCCAAATTAGAAAGTCGTTTCATTAGGTTCAAATATTATCTTAAAAGTTGGCTTTAACATTGGTGCTTTCTTTTTAAACATTTAAGTGTTTTTTGGGGTGGGCAGGGGGAGGAGTGTGTAGGTTTCACTGCAGAGACCTGTAAGGGGAAAGGCTGATTTTTGCACACGTTCCCAGAATTGTGGGTTTTTCATGCTCACTCTTTACAACTTAAAGCCTCTGGTGGGTAAGGTTGAACTTTGAGACTCTACTCAGAGCCTCCCTGGAGAGACGATGTGGCGGTGTGTCTGTGTCTTACCCATTCACAGCACCTGACTCTATTTATGGCAGCTAATGAAGAAAAACATTCGGAGGCTAGGTTAATAGACGTTGAATTAGAAGTTCTGTGAGTGGAACACACACCCACTGGTCTCGTGAAGACTTTTCGAGTGATTCCCTCAATGTTTTATTACAATGCGACACACAGGGTGTTGCAAAATACCTGGAAAGTTGCACCTCCCTGAATTCAGCTGGTTTAAACAGCTGTGTGAACGCAATGACGGCCGGCCTCCCCTAAAGCGTCTGCTGGGAATTTTGTTGGGCTAACTGTAGGGAGAGTTTGCAGAAGTCGATGAATATCCCCGAGGAGCAGGGGGACCCGTCTGATGCAGACTAGTGGGGTTGGAGAGAGCCTGGCGGCTCCACCGGCGCTGGAGGGCCCCCCACGCCCCGCCCCCGGCCCCCTCTTTCCCCACCCCAGCCAACCCCAGTCGGGTGTTTCCCGTTCCCGCCGCCCGGCTGGTGGGGATACATTGTCTCCCCAAAGGCCTTCAGGAATGCGGATCAAAGCGGGGCCTGGGAGCATCCCCCTGCCCGCAGATACCCAGGGCTATTGCTGAGAAATTCAGCGTGCACAGTTTGCCGGCGCGCTGATTGGGGCGCGCCGGGGCCGGAGGCACGCAGCGTGGACTTCCCTGCGCTGATGTAATGATGATGGATGGGGCGACGCGGCTCTACCCACGGCGCTGGCGGGCCCAGCGCGCCCGCACCTGACCGGCCGCCCACCGGGACCTCGAGCCGGGGACCGGCCCGGCGCGGGGAAAGGCGCTGAAACGCACAACGTCCATTGCCACCCTCCGAGGAAGCCAGAACTCCGGCGGGAAAGCGAGAGAGAGAGACAGAGAGAGAGAGACAGAGAGAGAAGAGAGAGAGCTTTCAAACAGAATTGGCCGTAACCACATAAACCTGATCGACGATTATCGTCATCAATGGGTCTCGCCTTTGTAACGATGAAAGTTTCTGTTTGGGGCTCCCCCTCCCTTGCAGCTCTCAGTGGCGACTCTAAAGAGGACAACTTTGAGGCTTTGTGTGTGTGCAAGTGCTGTTCCACATGTAGGTTCCCAGCAGAATTCTCCAATGTGGTCAACGCTGCCGCTTTTCCCTTCCTCACTTTCAAATGCAGACGTGAGCTGCAGCATCCCAGGCCAGTGGCTCCAGGAAGCTTTAAATGACTTGTTTTTGTAGGAAGCTGACGCAAGTTCAGACTTATAATTTAGAAAGAAAAGACCCACCTGCAGGCAGGTTGCTAGTAGGAGACGGATTAGATTTAAAATAGGGTCTGGAATTAATTGTGCCATGGGTTTTGGCCTCGGGGAAATCACAAAAGGTTCAGGGATAGTTGAATGGGAAAAAGCCTTGACTGTTTGCTTTCAGGAAGGAATGTTTATCCCTCCTTTTACCTATGAAACTTCAGGCTTTAGGAGGCATATACTGTTAGAGTTGTTTTCCTTGGTTGCAGGTTTTTTTTTTCTTCCTTGTCGCAAGCTGCTGGGACTCAAGCATCAGCTACCAACACTTTTTTTTTTAAGCATGAAAAGTCAAGGGGCATGCCAGCAAATCTTGCATGTAATGTTCCAGTAGTGAAAGGGATTGAAGGAGAACAGTGTGCAGTTGCAAGCAAGGAAACCATAAATAGAAAAAAGACTTATTTCGTTCACATCTGAAAAACAGTGGCATGTTTTCCTCAAGGAAAAGTCTTTGAAGTGAATTAGAAGTTAAAATTTCCCCTTGATGCTTAAGCTCTAAATATATTATGCTGTATCATTTAAGAAACTTTAGGTTTTTGGAAAGTAGTGCTGTGTAGCAGCTGCCCCAGTTGTGTTTCAGGATTGCATCAGGAATTTCTGCTGGCCACTTCTATACCTAATGCTTTAAAAGGGATCAGCTCAGGACTGAGTCTCCAGAGTCCACTCGCTATTCCGTAAAAAATTCACCACCCCAGCGGGAAAGCAGCCACCCTTTTCTCCTCATGGACTCTTCCCTCATGGTTTGATGAGGTGTGGGCTCCTAGAATGTTAAAACTTTCTCTTTTATAACTGACAGGGACAAAGTTGTAAAATAAGCTGAAATAATTTATAGGAATGTACAGGAAGCAGATGTCTGCCTTGGCAAGTTGCCATCTTTATAGCCCCGTTCCAAGCATAAACCACACTTTTAAATAATTAGTTACTAACTAATGAGATCCAAAAATAAGTTGTCAAAATAGAAGAAGGGGGTAGATTCTTGAGTGACCAGGGGCCTGTTTTTTAAAAACTCATTGCAGGCGAGAGTAGGAATTAGTATTCTCTAAACCCATTAATTAGTGCGATTTCAGTCAGTGCCTGGAGCTTTACCTCTGCTCATGGAGCCCCTCTCTACGATGATGAGTATTGGGAGGATTTTATTGTTTTGTTAAAACGAAGTCCTTTGCCTTAGGGGGAAAAGCAACAGCTCCAAAAAAACCAAGTTTGTCAAGGAATTTGGGGGACTTGTCTCCTGACTCTTAGTAATTAGCTCCCTCTAATAAAGAAGAAACTTTTAGTTCTTACTAGGAATCCCATCCTTTAGTGGAGCTTTCTGGACCACTTGCATGTTTTAGTGTGTGGTTTCAACTAAGTAGACCCTTTACCCAAATTTAGCCGATAAAACTGTGTGTGTGTTTTGAAGGCAACAACTATAGTATTGTACATGCCTGTGGGTCACAAATGGTTAAGAATGGAGTGTTCAGATTAATTAAATATTCCTGCCCAAGCTCATAGTTTTTATGTAGTTTGCCAGTTTTCAAAGAAACACTGACTATGAAAATAAATGTATGTAGCTAAACCAACGATGAGTGAAGTTCCAGACATTGCAGAATCATGGAAGTCACAGGGCCATCAATGAGATCATTTATTTACTCAGTAAACATCCTTGGGTATAGTAGGTGTTGTGAAGAAGGTAGTTTGGTCTTCATGGAGCTTACAGTTTGGAGCAGGGAGATGGACAGCACAGACTTTTCCAGATGAAGGAGCGTGTTCATTATCACTGTGATCCCTGCTGGTATCGGCTTGTGTAGGCTGTTGGAATTCAGTACTCTGGGGTGCAGTTCATTCATTAGTTCATTCATTCAATGAGTACCTACTGCACTGGGTGCAGCACTGAGCAAAATAAGCTTGCAGAAGAGTTCATTGGGAAGCTTGAGTGGGCCTGACAATTAGTAGCGCTTGCTAAAATAAAAGTCCTAGGATGTCACCCGCCAGGGCAAACGCATTGCATTAGGGATCTGCCGGATTCTGAGTGCTTAGCAAGCACAGTAGTAACACTGAGATAAATGGTTTCTGGAGCAAGCAAGAAACAGTGATGCAGATTGAATTGAATTGTTCTTGTGGCATACTTTAAAGGTGATATTTAAATTAATTTGGGGGAACATTGAAAAAAGAGTCATTCTGAGCTTGCTAGAGCTAGCAGGGCCTGTCGAACATTTTCTCCTCTAAGTGTTCTTTATGCAGATTCATAGAAGCTTGGAAGGTGTGTGATCCCTTGGAAATTAAATGCACACTTTTATGTTTAAGACTATTTTCTGGGGAGAAGGTCTTTAACTTTTAACATGTCCTTAAGGAGCTTGTGCCCCTTCCCTCCAAAGAAAGAGGATCAGATCCCACTGTCTGATTTAGTCACTTGACAGATGAGACCAACTAAGGCTCAGCAATTGGTTGCCTGTGGTGGACAGCTCCAGGGGGCGCCATCCAGGTAGCCTTGCCCTGGGGTCTTGGGGTTGCCCTGGAAAGGGAAGTCCCAGCCCCTTCCCCGTTATACTTCCTCAGTGTCTTTTGAGGAGTGTTTCTGAATTTGGAGTGGCTCTTACAATAGACATGTAAATGTAACTTAGTGCTTCTTTTTTCTTTCTTGTTCTACAAAAGCTGTTCTTAAATATCTTGTGTGTTTTACAATGAATGACACTGGATAATCTCGGAAAAGAAATGGAAGTTAGTGGAAGAACTGGCGTTATAATGCCGTTCGGCCTCTGGTTCTTAAGCTTGCTAGTTTCTTGAATTCCAGATAAAGGAGAATTTATCACGCAATAAAGCGTTTGCAGTTCCCTTGCAAATATGAGTTCAAGATGACTAAAAATATTTCATCTGGCATTTCAGCTTTTTTAGTGGGTTAAGCGGTTGCTTATTTCGTTTCACTAATCGCTGTTTTGATTGAACACGGTGGTGTTCACTAAATGTAGGAAAATAAGCAGATGACTAGACCTATGAAATTCCCCCCATGAGTGTTGCAATCTAGATAGCTTGAACAAAACATGCTAGCGAGGGTATTTGTCATCTTTCCTTGTATTCTTTGTAGGTGTAGAACATGACTGCAAAAAAGAACATGAACGAAATAGAGTGAAAATTGATGAATGATGAGTTAGGGCGATTACACATGAATGAAGCTAGTGACAGACAGACTACTGAACTAGCCTTGAGCTGAGTTTTAATATTTCCTAAGTAAGCCCGGTCTTTGCTATCAGAGATCTTTTGACTTTTCTTTGTGGGATTGAGGGCATGTTCTTCTATTCTATTACCTTTGTTTTAAAAATATGACTCAAATGAATTGAAATGTTCTCGTGTTTTAAGAAAACATAAAGACTGTGATTTACCTGATCGAAGTAGGATTAACCAGCATATTACAATTCAGATATCTTAGTGGAAAGAGGCAGAAATCCCAGACTGCTTGGCCTGCATTGAGTGCCATCTTATTCAGAACTTTTGAGTAGGCCTTGGAAATTAGAAGTTGTTGGACAGTTTTTTAAAACATCTAATTAATAATTTAAAACCTTCCCCTGCTTTGGAAGTTGTCTGAGTTCCTCTTCTTATAAAGTTGACCACCTAAAGAGATGTGTAGGCGTGGCTTAGAGCATGAGACACTTGGGTTTCACACTGTGTTCACAGTTGAAAACTGAAATATTTAGACAATTTTATAACAAACGTCCTGCATTTTGGACATTAGTCTCTGTTCTCCTTTTGCACGTGTAGAAGGAATTTGACTGGCTTGTCCGATTTTGAGACATTTTTGCCAAAAAGCCAGTGGAGAAATGTCCACGTTTTGAATTTGCTAAAGCTCTAGGCTTTTCTCAGGCAACAGGCAAAGGGAACTTTTGAGTGAGATTTTCTTTTCTCCCCATTTTTGGAAGCTGATGGCGCTGTTGTTTTCTCAGGCGTTCCTGGTGGAAGAGAGCTGAAGTAATGAGAAGACATCATGGAGGCCCAGTCCCACAGCTCCACGACCACTGAGAAGAAGAAAGTGGAGAATTCCATAGGGAAGTGCTCCTCTCGAACAGATGTGAGCGAGAAAGCTGTCGCCTCCAGCACCACTTCGAATGGTGAGCAGCCACAGGGATTACCAGCAGCCAAGCCTGCAGTCGTTTTTATGTTCTCTGCATTCCTTGTGAATTGAGCATTTGCACCTGGACTGGTGTTTGTTCTAGGAGAGGCTAAGGAAAGCACGTGGGGTGTGGGGGAGGGCGTGGAATGGGCAGGCTCTAGTAATTACTAATTTGGCACTCAGTGTATACGTTTACTTCCAAACTTTCTAATTTAAGATGTAAACGTGATAGGTTATTTATTATAGGAAGTTCCTGTTTTGGCATTTTGGAAATCATGTTGATTTGTCTGGCAAGAGTTCAAAATGCATTGTGTTTCATATGGAAAGCCTATGCTAGTTGGAATAATGTTATTACAAAAGACACAAAAGTTGTCTTGTCAAGATTAGTGGCAGGATCTCTCCCCTCCCTAATTTAAAGTAGTCTACACTAAAGGAATTCTAAAACTTTTTGATGGTTGGACCTCAAGGTAAGGTTACTATCTGAGATGCAGGTTTTGGTTTTGGCTTGTAAAAATTTAATTTATGTAAGCGTGTTCGGAGATAATATAGTGCCACCGTTTCTGTAGGCTATATTTTAAAATTCGAAGCAAAGTGTTGAGTGGCATTTTAGTTTAAGCATGGAGCATTGAAAATAAATTCCAGAGCTTCCTCTGGTAAAAGCAGACAGAATAAGTTAGGTGAATGGTAACCTTCATTTCCTGCCGCGGGGTAGGCCATTAATGCCTTCACTTTTTGTAGATTTCATAGCCATTCCTGGCCTCCCTGAATTTCACTCCTCACTTTTCCACGTGCCCTGAGGAAGAATGAGCCAGCCCATTCTTCCAGTTCCTGAACACTACCTATGCCTATCTGAGCACTCTGATTTGTGTGAGCCAACCTGCTGCTCTCCTCTCTGTGTGCTTATCTTTTCTTTATTCCAAAACAGATTTCACTAGACTGACTCAGTTTTTAACATCCTATTGGAGAGTCAGAATCTACGTTGGAAGGTCACTGCAGCCCAGAACCCTGGGCTCTGAGTGTAGGTGTTCCTGAGCAGCCTTGGCGCGACTCTCTGGGCCCATCTGTGTCTGCTGAGAACCTGTGTGTGTCACCTCACTTCACCCAGCATCATGAGTGTGCATTGCTGCCTGTGAAACCAGCCGCCTAATAAGTCCAGTTTTGAATTGATCCTTAGGGAGAGATATTTATGTCTGAGTTAAAATAATGAATTTACTTTACACCTATGTGAAAATATATCTATGTTTCTTCCCTTATCGGTGGTATTTAAAGCCTGGACTGGAGCTTATTTTAATTGAGCCAGGATATTTGCGTTCTTCTCATATTTCTCCTGAAAAACGTTACCCTTGTTTCTTATTCATGGAATTTGTAAAAATTGGGCAAATTTATTGTTTCAGAAGTAGAATCAGTGCATGCCATGTTGGTTAGTTGGTTATTTGAATAGTGGTTTTGTAAGAATAAATGCTAGAGCCGGGCTCGGTGGCTCAGCCTGTAATCCCGCACCTTGGGAGGCTGAGGTGAGTGGATTGCCTGAGCCTGTGGGTTCGAGACCCGCCTGGGGAACTTGGTGAGACCTCATCTCTACAATAAATCAAAAAAAATTAGCTGGGTGTGGTAGCGCGCGCCTGCAGTTCCAGCTACTTGGAAGGCTGACGTGGAAGGATCGCCAGAGCCCAGCAGGTCGAGGCTGCGGTGGCCGAGATCGGCCACTGCACTCCAGTCTGGGTGACAGAGTGAGACTCCAACTCCAAAAAAAAAAAAAAAAGAATAAATGTTTTGTGTGTGTATGATGCTTCAGGAAACATCGACTTTTGGTTTTCTTTATAGCTTGTGTGAGTGTGGGTGAGTTTGCGAGTACGTGTGTAGATGTGTTTGAGTTTGTGAGGGTATGAGTGTGTGTGAGAGTGCAAGTGAGCATGAATATGGGTGTCTGTGAGTGTGGTTGGGGGTGCAGGTGAGCATGTGAGGGTGTGGGTATGAGTGTGTGAGGGTGGGTGAGCATGAGTGTCGGTGTGTGATGTGGGTGAATGTGGGTATTGAGTGTGGGTGAGTAAGCGTATAGGTGAGTGTGAGTGAATGGGTGTGTGTGTGTGAGTGAGTGAGTCTGGGTGAGACATGGGTGAGTGAATGTGTGGGTGTATGTGAGTGTGTGCGAAGGTGTAGGTAAGTGTGTGACGTGTGAGTGTGAGAGTACAAGTGAGCATGAGTGTGGGTGAATGTGGATGTTTGTGTGATGTGGGTGAGTCTGTGGGGATGTGTGTGAGGGTAGAGGTGAATGTGAGTATGTGGGTGAGCACGGGTGAGTGTGTATGTGGTGTGAGTGTGTGTGGTGTGGGTGAGTGTGTGAGCGTGTGTGTGAACATGAGTGTGAGAACAGGAGAGACAAAGGGCAGCTTGGTAGAAGAAGCTTCCGTGCCCCATGGAGACTGTGGAAGCACCTGTTGTGTTGGTGAGTCCTGGTAGGAACACACAGTGATCCATTCTTAGGAAGATGCTGCTATTTCTGCCACTCTCACACCTGGACAGGTGATCAGGTTTTCCACTGTGGCTCCATTTGCCTTGAGCCTCTCTAAGGCCTCAGGTTTCCCTCAAGGACCTGTTGAGGCTGACCGGAACAGAATTGGCCTGCCTAGCCCCATGGCAGCCAGGAAGCCATGAGAGAAAATGAGCCAGAGAAGGAGCAGGCGTGATTTACGAAAGTTAGTGGTATAGTTTGAAATAATCACAGATCTGTTTCCTCAACCACACTCCACTGGCTTCCTGCCCTGATCAGCCTGTGACCCTGAAGCTCACATTCCTTCCTAAATGTGTATGAATCGTGTCCTGTTTGGGGGCAGACGCTCATTGGTCAGATTTGTGGGGTGCGTGCCTGAATGTAGCTGTCCTAGAAATCCTGAGAGAGCTGACCATTTTTTCAGTGTTCTTGTTTCTTCTGAGGGGTGTGCTGCTTTTTATTTTGGGACAACACAGAGACCCAATGAAATGAAAGAGAAACAGAAGTGGCGTTTTTTCAAACATGGATTGCAACCCAACAAGCAGATTTCAGGAAAATAAGCAAACAAATTTAAAGATGGGAAAAAGTAAAAGAAAGGAAAATGAATCTTTTTCTTTGTTTATGTGGATACTAATAGTCACAGTGATCTTTTTTTCAGAGTACTATACAGTTTTCATCTAACTAGTTTAGAGTTTCTTCACAGTCCCAGGATTATGCTGAGGGCGTGGATTGCTGGAACTGCAGGGCCCCTTTGTGCTGCAACCTGGTCGCGCGCTCCCTTCTGCACTCAGCCCTGGTCACAGGGACTAGTGTGTGGGCCTTGGACCCGGGCCCTTTTTGGGTTGAGAGCTTGTGGGGGTGCCAGCTTTTCAAGGTTGGAGCACCGTGTACATATCAGCTGGTAGCTACTCCATCCAGAGCCCCCATTCTAACATTCATCTGTCTGGTCTATTCTTCTGTCTCTCTGTCTTCCTATTTTTTCTCTTTCTCTACAGACATTTCAGAAATGCTTGGATACCTGCAGTGAGGCTATTCACAAAAAACAAACAAAAACCCAGAATCTTTTGGGTGCTGTAACAGGTAGTACTTGATGGTTACTGTTTCCAGAGGGATTCTAATGCTTTCTTTGCAAAGCTCTGAAATTCATATTTGTAAGTGAACAGTTATTTCAAAATGAGTTCAGTCTCAAAAGTCAAATGAATATACTATATGCATTTTTCTCTCCCATTCACTATTTCATGATTAAAATCAAACAGGCAAAAAAGTTGTGTTGCTGGCTAAGTTATTGGTGAGGTTGACTTAATTAGCTTTTCCAGCCATTCTGTGGTTCAATTTGTTCTTGATGGGGAGCTTCCCAGCCAAACCGCTCACATTCCACTGCATGTCCTTACAGATCTGTTTTCGTACTTTTCTCAGCAGAGTATCTGCTCCTAGAATAACATTCATATAGAGTTTTGTTTGAACATACAGAGACACACAACCAAAATGTATAGTTCAGAAACCTTGAACAGTTTTTAAAATAAGCATTTGCCACTTAACACTGAAATTTAAAGCAACACAAATAAAAAACTGTGTTCTAGATCTTGAATGGAAAAAAAAGACAAGTCAATTTGAATTTTGTGACATTTAAGAGCCTGTGTTAACATATACAGACTTCAGTTGTCTTTACACAGGAACCACAAAGTGCCCATGGTTTTGTGTGCCCGTAGTTTGATTTTCATTTTTGGTTTTATTGTTGAAATGTAAATGACAAAGGAGATGACATTTAGTTTTATGAGTAATTTTTTAAGTACAATTGTGATTTCAGTGATTATATTTGGCATCTAACATGATGGTTTTTGAATATCAAGTGTGCATCCAGATATTAGGTGTCCTTGTTGACTTAAAAATATCCAAGTCTGTTAATATGCGAACACTATAAGTAAAATGCCTTATTAGTGTGTTTGTTTTTGATATGGATTCATTTCATCCTAAGCTACATATTGTGTTTTCTAAATAATAAATCTTTAAATCTAGATCTTCCAATGTTTTATATAGTCTCATTATCCTGTAAAATTTCCTTCAGTGACTTGCAAATACTGACTTTCCAGTTTGAAGTGTTTTGCCCCATTTTTGGCTCATGATTTTTTTTCAAAGGAGTAATATGATTGTTTTTATTAATCTACTGCTCTGCTTTAAAAAAAAGAAAGAAACAAATGACAAATGTATGTAGGCTGTGGTCTTAGGGATCTGTTATGGGATCTGATAGTATTGGGAACATACCTTAAAGTGATAGAAAGCAGAAATTATTACCCTAATGACGATGCAATGTGAAACCAAAGTTGATAGATTAATAATGCTGAGGAAGTTCCCTGTTCACTTTGATTCTTTCAAAAAGGAAGAACTTGATTCTCTGTTGGGAAAAAAAAAATTATTCAAGTTTTGTAAGGGGGAAGGTGTTATGGTATGCAGATACCTAAGGAGATACTTTCTTTTTTGCTTTAGCTTGTGGTTCCTTCTTGGCCTTGTGATTTTCTTTTAAACTGTCCATTGCATGGGTGTTAATTGTGATGTCTGTTGGTCTCCTGGTTGGCAGCAAGATGGCTTTGAGTTTTGTTGAAAGTTTGAAATTCATTTGCTATTTTCCATCATGAGCTTTGTCTCTCCTTGACCTTTCTTATGGTAAGAGTCTATGTGCCTAATTCTGCTTAGAAATGGGCAGGCAGTTCACACAATCTAGACTGGAAGTTGTGAGTTTTTTAAAATTTCTTGTCCCTTTAGAGGTCCAACCCTTTTCTTTGCCACATTCCACTTCCTGGGGATAGAAAGGACTTTCAGATAAAATGGGTTTTAAATTATAGGGTGTTGGTTTGGAGCACACAACGCAAAGGCAATGCAAAGGCCTGGTCATATGAGTAGGGGCAGATTGACTTCTCAGTGCCTCAGTTTTTCCATCTGCTTAGGCCTACTTCACAGGCTCTTGGGAGGATTAAGTGAGGCAATGTCTGGGCTGTGGCATAAACATTCAGTAAGAGCTCTGCAGACACTAGCCATTGCTATTAGGACCAAGCATGCTGATGAGTTAAATGTTATGAATCCAAAACAAAAGAATTGTGTTTTTTTGAAAATACACATAGGTTTTCAAATTAAAAGAAATATGTTTGGCAAAAGTAATGGTGACTTTGCTGGACTCAGATGTCTGAAAAATGGTTCAAGATGTTTCACAAATCCCAAATGTGACTAAGTTTGCACATCCTAAGGAAGGATGTATTTAAAAAGCAAAACAAAACAGAGTTTCTGTAAACTTCCGTCTAGATGCTTTCTTAAATCAGAAAATAAGGAAGATAATTTTGGGAAAATTTATTTCAATTTCTCTACCCTTGAAAACTAATGTGCTAATCATGTTATTGCATATACATATAACATATGTACATCCTTTTTCTTGATTCTTTTTCTGGAGTGAACTGTTTCCTTTTAGACTACAATACCCATTTGTAGGGTGATTTTGTATTGTATTAGTGTTGGATTTTATTTTATTTTCAGTTTTTTGAGTTGAGATCTCACTCCGTTGCACAGACTGGAGTGCACATGGCTCATCACAGCCTTGCCCTCCTGGGCTCAAGTGATCCTCCTGTCTCAGTCTCCCGAGTAGCTGGGACTACAGGTGTGTACCACCATGCCCGGCCAATTTGATTTTTTTGTAGAATTTGGTCTCACTTTGTTGTCTAGGCTGGTTTCCAACTCCTGGGCTCAAGCAGTACTCTTGACTTGGCCTTCTAAAGTGCTGGGATTTCATGCATGTGCCACCGTGCCTGGCTAGGGTTAAATTTTATTCTTCTTAAAAAAAAAAAAAATCCTAATTCTTATTAGAGCTCCGACTCTTGGGCTCTGAACTCACACATGTCCTTAGCTCTGGTGACCACTGTCTTCTTTATTTGGGATAAGTGTATATCATCTTTCTTGCAATCACCCAGGCTTGAAACCACACCATTACCTTTGACCCTCCCTCTCTCATGCCGCCTGTGTTCTCACAGTTTTAAGGTTCTGTTAGATTTTTCTCTGTAACTATCCACCCACATGTTTCTAAAAGCTGCCCTACTGCGCTATGCTGTTTAAACCTCACTACTCATACCTAGACAATTCATATGACCTTTTATCCAGTCACCTTGCCTTTGAGGTCCACTCTTCTCATGCATGGGACTTGTTCCTGCCCAATTAATCTCACTACAGTTCTGCTTATGCCACACTCCTACTCTGGAATCTTCAGTGACTCCCAGCTAGCTGTAGAATAAAGCTCAAAGTCTTTGGCTTAATATTTAGATACCCTCCAAATGCTACCTCAGGCTGACATTCTAGTCTGATAACCTACTATTGTACTGCCCCATTCCATGACATTTGCTTTAGCTAAATGGAAGGGCTGTTTGTTCATATATTCCTCTGTAGAACGAGTGTTTTGCTAACATCAATGCATCTTTTTTGCATTTTGTTTTCCTTATTATAATTAAGTTAATTACTAGCCTTTATATTTTAAAGTAGTCTTGGGTATACAGAAAAATTGAGCAGAAAGTACAGTTACCATATTCCTCTCCCCATACATAGCTTACCTTATTATCAACATGTTGCATTAGTGTGGTTCATTGGTTACAATTGATTGACCCCTATTGACACACTATTATTAACCAAAGTCCATAGTTTATATTGGGGCTCATTCTCTGTGTTGTACTGATCTGTGGGTTTTGACAGATGGATCATGGCCCATATCTACCATGCAGTATCCCACAGAATATTTCTGCTGCCCTAAAAAATCTGCATACCCCACTCCCCCCCCCTCCTTCTAAGTATGCCTTTTTCTCCTCCATAACACTTTTTACATTTTAGTTAAACTTCTGAAGAGTAGCACCTGATTTTTTTTCTGCCTCCCGCATCCTCCCACCCCCTGCCTTGCCCCAGTTCAGTGTTGTGCTGAGACGTCCCTGGCAGATGTTGAGTAAGTCTGCAAAGTACAAAACAGGCCTGCCAGAACTTTGGGACAGTGAGACAGGGCACGTGTGTAACACAGCAGTAGTGAAGTGCAGCTGGGACCCAGGGTTTGAACCCTCGCTCTACCATGTAAATGCAGTGTGGTCCTGGGCTAACTATAGTACTTCACCTCTCTGACTCAGGCAGAGTGAGTGTTCAAGCATGGTAGGCGTTGTTAGTAACAGTAATAGACTCTTCTAGATGTAATTTGCCAGGATTTAATTCATTGATGCATTTCATCTCTTTTTAGCACATCACTTGTTAGTCATCAACAAATAGTTCAGCTTCGATCTGATCAATTGGAAGTTATTGGCTAAGAGAAAATCCTTACATGTGTTTGGTGAACAGGTTCTAGCTTAACGGGCTAGAGAGGAGTTGGGGTCAGGGAACAGTATCTCAGATCACTGGTTCTGAAATTGGCACAAGTTGGGATTAACAAATCAAATGCTTTTAGAGTCTACTTCTCGTTCATAAATACTCATTGAAATGATCGGGTGAAATCAGTCATGTTGTACTAAGGTGTTTCCTTAAGGGTGAGGCTCTTTTTAAAAAAATTCTCTTGTATATAGCTATTTTGAACTTCTGTTAAAGAACAATTTCTGGATGCTCAGATAAATCAGGAATAAATACAACTCTTATATTTGTCACACTTTTCCAAACTTAGGAGTAAGAAGAAGCCACAGCATGATATGTTTTGCTTGGGAAATGCTTCTGGGTTGCCTTTGATGACTTGTGATCAAGTGATGTGGGTATTTCAAATTTTTAGAAACAAGCTGGTTAGAATCAGAAACAATCACTAACAGTGGACACTCTAGGGACAAAATGGTGACTGTGGGAGGAAAAACTCCCTCTGAGGAGCTAGCCTGTGGCCTCCCACCACCTACTGTTCTGACCCCAAGGTTGGGGGAGGGTTTGCTTTTCCAGGCAGCTTTGGGGAGACAGGGTGATGGCAAAAGCAAAAATACTTCTTGTTGTTTTGTTTACATGGAAACATTTCCAAATATGACTGCCTTAGTTTATATTCATTGTATAAAATTTATGTAAGTAAAATTCACTCTTTGTGGTGTACAGTTCTATGAGTTTTGACAAATCCGTAAGGTCATGTAACTAGCACCACCATTAAGACACAGGACAGTTCCAGCCCTGCCCCCTTCCCAGATTTTGACAAAT
>CAUYQG010119773.1:0-5000 GCA_963574415.1 Tarsius wallacei | reverse complement strand
CCTTTCCTTATAATTTCAAATTCATTAGTGTCTACTGTTAGGGTCGCCAACTCTCAATCAGCAAAATTACGAAAATGAATTATACAGAAAATATTGTATTTTTCTTCTTGATCTATTTATCTATGACTATTTTTAAGCTTATTGGAATCATGGTTAGATTTTTTTTAAGCAAACTTCTCCTTTATACTGCAAAGAGATGGAATTCTCTATATAAATTGGGTTAAATATTTTGAAATTCTACACATAAATCAAATATTTGGGAGTGAAGACATTTACATTGTTTCCAAAGCAATTTACTCATACACAGATAATTGCATGTTAGGTAAACCTTAAATATGTTTAAATGTTTTATAAACATTTTGGAAAATCTAAATTGGAAAATTTAGATGTTTCATATGCAGATTTTAAAATCATTTGAGTTATTTTTATGGAACTTTCTAACATATAGTCCCCTTTTACATTCAAAAGGATGTGTGCTTGATTGTCTTTAAAAAAAAATGCTTTGCATGCCATGAGATGACAAATCTTACAACTGGGGAAGATGCAACTTGAAAGGAAATAATAAAAACCCGAGAGAGCAAGAGTGAGAGGTTTCTTCCTGGAACTGCTCATAACTGTACTGTACCCATTGGCTTACATCCACCTGGAGTAGGGATTGATTGCAGAAGCATTGGAAAAAATTCTGTTTTGGAAGGCACTGCAGCTCCAGAAAGAAAAGTTGAATGGAAAATGGAAAGTGTAAATTATTACTAAGGTTAGTGTTACCTTCTATGGTTTGCTGCTGTTTGTCAAGGACTCTTGCTGCATGCTTGCTTATATTTAATTCCTTTCACAGAAAACTTCATTTTGAGAACAGCTTTCTGAGGAGGACTGATAAATATGTTTACAGTCTAGGATGAGTCTATAAAGAGAAGAGATCATGCAAATGAGCTTTTGGGAGAAGATGGTGGGGCAATTATGAATACTAAGCTTTAATGGATGTCAAAGCTTCTCCTCTCACAGAATATCTTTTGTTTTATCAGCAATATGAAAAATAATCAAAGACCCTTGCCTGTAACCAAAAGATAACTTCTAGAAAGAATAAAACAATGACATCGTTAAAGTAATGGAACTTCCAGCAATGTAAACATTTTCTGGTAAAATAAGAATCTAATATTCAATGGAAGATTCCTTCCAAGCATTTAAAAACTAGAAAACATACAGTGGCCCATTTCACATCAAGTTTAAATCAAATCTGTCCTAAAAAAAAAACTAATGTTTCTAGGCTTATTTTCAAATCCTGGCAAGTTTCAGAGCAGTAGAAAAGTTTCTTTCCTATAAATGTTGACAGCAGTTCCTGTGTAGGCTAACAATGTTTTATAAATAGAGTTTACTTAGCAAAAACCATATGTATGCCCAGTGAAATAATCTCACATTTATTTGTATTTTGATTTATAGAAAACACGTGTCCTTTGATAAAGCCTTTTGGCTGTTTTCCGCAATTAAGAGGAATCATGCTTGAAAAAAATAGTCACCATCTTAATGGGAAACTTTTTCTCATAAATTCAAAGCACTTTCTTTGCTCAGTTTCACACAAAATTAGAATATTTTCATCCATCAGTTTGACTTGGGAAAAAAGATGCTTATAAAATCTATCATCAGTCTATCTATCGAATCTATCTATTCACACACATGTATCAGCACACGTATTGGCTGAATATTGGGGAATACAAAGATTAAACAGACTGGTGGTAGTGTGTAGTGGTATAGCAGAAAAATTTCCATTGTTTCTTTTTCTTGCTAGTGACTAGTGTTGGTTTAGCATAAGGTAGTTCTCTTGTTTTGTTGTTGTTGTTGTTGTTGCTGTTGTTTTGGACTGAAGCGGGGGAACATGGTCCTATATGTACCTGTTGCTAGGCCTTCATCTGGATATCTGCAAAGTATCTATGACTATGTTTAAGGTTATTGGAATCATGGTTAGCTTTTAAAAGCAACCATACCGATTTAAATATACTGCAAAGAGATGGAATTCTCTATATAAATTGGGCTAAATATTTTGAAATTCTACATTTAAATCGGGACAAATATTTGGGAGTGAAGGCAGTCACATTGTTTACAAAGCAGTTTAATCATGTATAGATTACATATTAGGTAATCCTTAAACATTCTTAAATATGTTTAAATGTTTTATTAAGTTGGAAATTTAGGTGTTGCTTTAAATAACAACAGATCGTTAAGGAAAGAGGGATAAGAAGCCAGTTTGCAAATCTATCACTCTCTTTTTTGTTTTGAAAAAAAAACTATATAATTAAAAAATATACTTTATTTTTGTTTATTACTTTTTCCAAAAGTTCAGGGGTGGAGTGAGATGTAGAGAAGAAAACTCTTTTCTTAATAAAGAAGTGGTTTTGTTAACTAAGGCCGGGTCACAGAATATTGCTAAGTTGCTATTCTAGACTGACTGTATGGTTTTCAAACTGCTGGGGTGGCCACAGGGAGAAAGTCAGTGTTTATTCAATAGAGAAACTTTGCGATACTTGGGTATACTGATAATAATACAAGTACAAATTTTATGTGTAACTGCTAGTATAATTTTGTACCTTAGTTTAACTTGCGGGGGGGGCGTGGCTTTCTTTTCTGAATAAAAGTAAGAGAAAAATTAGAAGAAAGAGAAGAGTCAGATTTTGATAGATATTCCATCTCATGAAGGTAATGTCAGTTTTCAAGTCCTAGGAAAGCCTAGCTCCTGCCTCCATAAACAAAGACCACTGATCACAGTGGTAGCTACTTCGAGCTCAATGTGGGATCTAAGAAAAATGAACCATTTTCCATAGAAGAGGGTCTTACCTGGCAACCCTGGAACCCTTGAAGTTCGTGAATAGGCTTCAGAGAATGGGTGAACCCTTTGGAATTGTTTCATGTAACACTTTGTGGTCATGGGCCTATGTCCACATGTATTTGCCAGGGGCTCTCATCAACAAGTTGGTTTTGGAGCTCTAACGTTCTCCTGGAAAATGTTGGTTGAATGATTAGACTTGCTCTTTGGAGAAATAGTTATAAGAGAGGCTCCTAGTGATTAGAAGACTTGAAATTGTGTCTTTCTTATACACAGGGTGATGTGATAACATAATTGTAACCAAGCTTACTTTGTAGGGGCTGCACATTAAGATTTCAGAAGACTCTGCACATCACTTTATCTCTGAAAATGAAGGACTTAGGTCGTATAATTTAAAGAGCTCTCCCTCTTGATATTCTGTCTCTATGACATTGGCTGTAAGTTCCACAGGAATTTAGGAAAATGTAAACTGAAAGGAAGATGCCATGTAAATAAAGGGGGCTTGAAAGGAATTAATTTAAGTTTAGAAAAGGAAATTCAGAATTCCTTTTAAACTAAATTGTGTAAATTACACGCATGGGTCCATCTGGGGTTGAAAGTCACTGAGAATTTTGTTTAAGTCAAAATGTGCAATCACATTGTTAAGTCAAAAACAATTTCAGGTATTTTGAAAGGTAACCTGTAGATACCAGTTTCACATGCAAATCCAGGGATATTTTTGCTCATTTTTGGCTGAATTGCTGATAATTAAGGTAGCTGCCTCAACAGTGGTTGATCTCTGGTGTGTGAGATGTGTGTTTTCTTGATTTAGTCCTGGTATCATCCATTACCAACCCAGGCTTCCTGTACTCATCTTTCCGGAGTCTGTGTATATGGCAGCTAGAAGGAGCATTTTGACTTTTGTGTGACTAACTTCTCCCAGACCATGGCCCTCTTTTAAACCTCTTGAACATCATCGTGGAGTGTTTTGCGTGGTCTTCTGTTTGGCATCTGGTGTCTAGTTATATTTCATCATGACTTCACTTAGAACTTTTGCAAATGTCTTTGATGCTAATTCAGTTGCTTTAAACTTTTTGGAGTAGGAAAAAGAAACAAAACAAAGGGTACAATAAACTTTGATTACCAGAGTCCTAAACACTGAACCTCTCAAGTAACCCATATTTGTAATTTATTCTTTCAGAATGGAATTTATAGGCGGAAGCTGGGGAGCATTGTTACTGAAAAGTTAGTCAGCAATGTTCAGTCGCAGCAGAGAGAGAGGCAAGAGCACAGGGCCTCCACAGGGGCAACAGGAGAACTTGCTGCATCCTCTCATGAAGATGAGGTGGCTTACTACACAGTTCTGATTAAAGTAATGCATCTTAGAAAGATTTTCAGTGGAAAGGGAGGTGTCTCAAGAATGCGGGACACTTCTCACTTAACCAGCATTCACGTAGCCTGCTCCCGGCAGTCTGAGAACTTTGAGGTATCCATATTGCTTTTCTCTGTCTTAAACTTATTTTTGTTTATTTTTATAAAATAAAAATGCTCATTGGGAAATTCAGAAATGCATAAAGGGAAGACGCGAACAGGGCCCGGAATCTCACCACTCAGATAATATCTGTCAACACTTTGATATATTTTCAATCTCTCTCTCTGCTCATTTTCTGCTTGACTTTTTATTCAGGTGAAGTTATGTTGGGAGCATTTTCTATCTCGTGAACCTCTTTTCTCTAACCTGGCTTTAAAGGCTATGAATTGACTCTCCTAGTCTTCTATCAATGAACATTTATGTTTTTCTTTTCTCCAATTGTAAATAATGATGTGATGAAAATTCTTCTAAACAAATCTGTGTACTTTAAATACATCTTACTAAATTAGCTCCAAGCAACTTATATTTCTATCAGCTAGGTATATGAGTGCTCATTTTCAGAAACATCAGTGATCGCTTCTCGACTTTTTGGCTAAGATCAACTGTAGCGTCTGTTCTTATCAGAAACATTAGTGAAATTTTTTTTTTTTTTTGAGTTGGAGTCTCACTCTGTCGCCCAGACTGGAGTGCAGTGGCTGCTCCCGGCCACCGCAGCCTTGACCTGCTGGGCTCCAGGATCCTTCCGCCTCAGCCTTCCAAGTAGCTGGAACTACAGGCGCGCGCTACCACACCCGGCTAATTTTTTGATTTATTGTAGAGATGAGGTCTCGCCAA
>CAUYQG010119772.1:0-10611 GCA_963574415.1 Tarsius wallacei | reverse complement strand
GTTTGTTTGCATAGAGGTGTTCATAATAGTCTTGGATGATATTTTGAATTTCTATCATATCAGTTGTAATGTCTCCATTTTTACTACTGATTGAGCTAATTTGTATCTTCTCTCTTTGTTTCTTTTCTTTTTTTTTTTTTTGAGTTGGCGTCTCACTCTGTCACCCAGACTGTAGTGCAGTGGCTGCTCCTGGCCACCGCAGCCTCGACCTGCTGGGCTCCGGCGATCCTTCCGCCTCCTCCTTCCGAGTAGCCGGAACTACAGGCATGCGCTACCACGCCCAGCTGATTTTTTTGATTTATTGTAGAGATGAGGTTTCGCCTGCCCAGGCAGGTCTCGAACCCGCGGGCTCAGGCAATCCATTCACCTCAGCCTCCCAAGGCGCGGGATTACAGGCTGAGCCACCGAGCCCGGCTCTCTCTTTGTTTCTTAATTAATCTAGCTAGCAGTCTACTCATTTTGTTTATCTTTTAGAAAAAGCAACTTTTTGCTTCATTGATCCTTTGTATTTCAATTTCATTTAGTTCTGCTCTGATCATCATTATTTCTTTTATTCTACTAGTGTTGGGTTTGACTAATGTAGGCACTGGAGGGTTTTCTTGGTTATATATAGCCTTGGCATGATGAATTTCTCAATAGCTAGATGTGGCAGCCCTGTGCTTGGTACCTGAACTCTCTCTCTCTCTCTCTCTCTCTCTCAGGATCCTGAGTGACTTGGAAAGTTGTGTAAGCTGGGGATGGAATCAGGTCTATCCCAAAGCTGAGGTACTGTGTCTGATGTGGTGGGTTGTAATGTTGACCTATGGCCAGGAGGTGGTGACTGGGCGAAAGCCAGTTGCCACCATGCCTGTGGGGTTTCTCCTTGGCATGTGCTGCTCCAATGAAATGCCCAGTTAGCCTAGGTGGCGTGTGGGTCTTTGGGGATCACCCAAGTTCTCTATCTGTTTTGAGTCATTGAGAGGAGTAAAGGGGGTGGGGGAAAGAAACTTGAGCACCCCACAGGAATGCACTCTTGGCTACCCCAGTGGGGATTAGGAGGGAGTTCCAGGCCACTGGACTAACACTTTTGTGCAGGGCAGGCACAGAAGAGTGTGAGGCTGCTGTGGAAATGAGTCCTGAATTCTTATCTTAGCCTCAGGCAATTTGCCTTCCAAGTGTCAAGATGCAGCTGGCCTCATGGTCGCAGGTGTTCTCAAGGCATCCTGCCCTACCCATGAACTGTCTGCAACTGTGGAGTTTGTTTTTGAGGCCTATGCCCTCCCAAGCCAGGTATAAAGCAACTACCTTTCCCAAAAGAGTCAAGGTGCTGGGAAATGGTGACTGGCACTGCTCAAGACTTTCTTTTGTCCTGCACAACTCCATTTGGGCTTTGGCAGAACATGGTGATGGGTAAGACAGTTTCCCCTGAAGGACTAAAGTCCTGCAAGGCTCAAGCGGCTCTCCAAGTTCACAACAGGAGCACAGAACTGCTGAATTCCCCTCACTCACCTTCCTCATTGCATCTGAAGGCTGCTGGTGGACTGTGGTGGTGCAGGCGAAAGTCTCGGTGGCTTTTTTAAAGGTTTTTCTTTTTCTGAGAACTTTTTTCAACTCTAATATCTTAGGAATCTATGAGTATAAACTAATTTATAATTTAAGTTGATAATCATGAAAGTAAATACGCCACAAACTTTGTAGTACTTTTCAGTGAGGTAAAGGGAGAAAGATATGCTGAGGGTGAGAGAAAGAAAAAAAATTAAGAATACAGACCAGAGGTAACTAACTAATATAGTGTCATATAATAATGTCAACATTTAATTGAAAATGCAAAAATCTTAAAATTACAAGAATAAATGTTTCAGGTATACTAGTAGACATTGCAAAGAACACTAATGAAGAATCTGCCTACAGGACAAGGTCAGCACAAAGTTTTATTGTAATTAGTGTTGCTATTTGTAGCTTTGCTTGACTGGGTCTCAATAATCAGACTGACTTTTATCATTTACACATTACACGTCAAAAATTTATAATTTTCTGCATAGCTTCTTTTTAAAAAGTCACATTTAATTTTAAATATTAAAACCAAAGAGACAAATAAAAAACATGGCTTAATATCTTTAATCAATCACATGGCTACTGTTAACCATTGTTAATTACCAACCTTGGTGTCCAAATGCTTTGTTTCTTATGCTTCGTCATAAATACACATTTTTTTCCTGAAACCTGATTAGACATTGTTCTAGAAAGATAACTAGTGAAAGATGGGTAATAATGATAAAGTTTCAATCATAATTAGCAAAAGAATTAAGTGGCACTCAGTCTAGAAATTAATTAGCTTAAAAGTATCAAAAACTTCCATGATTAAAAGAGTTGATGACTTCAATTTCACCTATAAAGTCAGAGAATTTTAGGGTATGTAGAAGTTTTGAGAATCCAATCTCAAGCCAGGTATTAACGCTCTTTGTAATGTTTCCACAAGTGGTCAGAGAGACTCCTTTAATATCTGAAAGTTTCCTCCAAAGTGAGAATACCTCTTTCTGCTAAAGCAAACTATTTCATTGGGGAACAGCTACATTTGTTAGAAAATTCTTTCTTTTGATGAGCCTAAATTGTGCCTTACTTTTACACCATGTAGTGATTCCAAGTCTGACTTCAGGAACAACTGGGGAGGAATCTAATAAATATTTTCTATAATAGTTGTTAATATGTTTGAAGATAGCTGTATGGTGTATTGAAATCTGCCATTCTCCAAGTTAAAGTACTCCTTCCTTTGGAAATATTTATCTTATAATATTCCCTATTATCTTATGACATCAACCATGGTCTCGTGTATGCTTACTTGCCTGGAAAATACTTTTCAAATGGAAATTTCTGGAACTTGATGCAACACTTCAAGTGTGTTTTGGCCAATGTTTTGTTTGGTGCTTCTCTACATACCACTACAGACATAGCACAGTCTTTCTTGAAAGATACATTAAATGAAGGAACACTGAGCTTCCAATCATCTTAAACCTGTACTATTAAGCAATGCTTCTTTTTTCTAACACGTATGAAATTGAATTGTTAACTTGGAATGCTAAAATACTTTATGTATTAAATTCCAATTTCATAGATTTAGCCCTGTGTACCCGACCATTGAATCTTTCTATCCACTTCTGACAACTAACAAAAGGATGAACAAACTTTGGCCTTTGGGCCAAATCCAGTTCACTGCTTCTTCTGTGAGTAAAGTTACATTATTATAACACATTTGTTTATGCACTGTCTACAGTGTTATTTGTGCTTTAACAGCAGAGTTAAGTACCTATGAAAAAGACTGTATGACCCACAAAGCATAAAATATCTATTATTTTGTCATGTATATAAAAAAAAGTTTTCCTAACTGGAATAGCATATTAGTTGCTTATTCCTGTTTCCTGCAGATTTAGTCCTCATGAAGACTGGATTACAGATTAGACAGATTAGAATCATTAGAGGCAAGAATCAAATTGGATATTAATAAATAATGTATTTTTTGCATTAATTCATTTCATCTAATGTGATTCCAAATAACTGAACTGTCGTCTAGCCCATGTTTCTTGGTACCATAAAAAAATACCTTGCTGAAATTAAGATATACTCTCTCTGCTACACTCCCAGACATGACAGTTCAGAAACTCTAAAACTAGAAATGGTTTAACTGAAATGACATCTTAGTGAACATATGTTTGCTCTTAGAACTCACTATTTTCCTTTCTTAGTGCTTGATCAACCCATTTTTTTCCCCTCAGAAAAAGTATTTCTCAGAAAAATAGTTTTTGTAGAACCTAAAATAAAGAGTCCCAAAGTCAAATAATTTGATGAAACACTGCATTCTACATTCTATATACCTTCTTTGGAGTTACAATATGCATTAGCATATTAAAAGGTCAGAGAAATTCTGAGTAATTATACCTCTTTAAGTGAATTCAATACATTCCATCCCCACATCATTTAACTCTAGCACCTGCCTTTCTTCTTGTTATCAAGAAACTTTGTTGGAAGAAACTTAGGAAAAATTTGTAAATTCCTCTGAGGAAGAATGTTAATACAGCCTTAGATGTTGAAAAATTATGTTTTGTGAGTTTTAGAATCATGTGGAAAATTAGCACGACTAGTTTGAATCGCACAAATATCTCAAAATTTTAAAAAATGTATACTTCCATCTTAAGAATGACTGTTGGTTTTGTTCTGTGTTGCTTTAATGTACTAGACTGAATTGACATTTTTAATACTGATATAAGTACAGTTAATTATTATGGAAATAGTAATAGCCATAAACAAAAAGAGTTGAACTTTAAAAATATGAACCTTTCCATGAGAGTTAGAGTTATTTCTGACTTGTTTGTATACTTGTAACTCGCTATTTTGCAGATGGAGTGTACTCTGTAAATCTATTAAAAGACTGAATGAATTAGCAAATAAGTAAAGGAATAAATGTTATACTATTATAACACTACCCATTTTTAATATAACAGACGTTTCCACATTATTGATATGGTAGAAAATTTTCACTATTTCACTGTTCTTTACCAAGAATATGAATGAAAACCAATAATTGCCAAATTTTTAAAAAATAAAATAAATGCAAGTCTTACTCATGCTTTTTTTTTTTTTAAAAAAAGTCCCATTTGATACAATCAAAGCAGTCAGGCTCAGTATTTCTACATTCTTGGCATTTAGGGACAGAGCTTGAGGATTGATACCACCAAGCTGTATAATTTTTTTAAGGCTTAAATTTAAAATATATATAAAGTTGGAGCATAAAGTCAGAAACAAATGTTCAAATGTCTTGGATAAGGACCTGCATATTTTTCTCTAAAGCTGCCTTGGGAAATATAATTTTAGAACTTTACTTTTAGTTAAACATTTGATTACACTATTTTTAAATGCATATTTAAACATAATGTTTAAAAATATCAATCAACCATTCTTCCTTTCAGAAAACCACTGTAATAGAAAAATCCATCAAATTTTTCTCCTAAGAAATATACTGATATTTTAGTTCTTTATGAAGTGGCAGTAGCTTTTCAAACCACCTATGCATCATGTCAAGTGTCCTATTCATATTTCAGTGGAAATGCATTTGCTTATTTACTTGAATCTGAATTGTTTGGTGGGGGAAATATACATGGTTGGGGGGTTCTGTTTGTTTTTGTTTTAGAAATTGTGCTAGAGATTTCTATAAGAAAGCTATCCCTTACGGATAGAGACACCTGATACTTCATTGGTTCTTAAGGCTAATTTGACTAACTTCTTGGTTAAATCAAAACATATGTTATTTATATCACATAATTATTTTACGATAACGTTTTCTTAAAAAAAAAAAACCTTGTTGGCTACCAGATATCACCATTTTTCTAAGAATTAGTAAGTAACTTATTTTGTTCTTTTTTCTTACATATCATGATATTTTCCCCTGTAGCAGTTTTTTTTTTCCTTCACCTGAAGTTTTATTTTAAACTCAATTTTCAGATAGACAAATTTTCAGTCAGTTGGCTATAGTATTATTAGCAGTTTGTATGATGGCTTCACCATTAGATTATAATCTCTTTCTTCTCAAGTTCCATAGCTTATTTTTATTTATATCAGTATTTTCCATGGTATCTTGCAAATGCTAGTTTTTCAAAAATATTTCAAAGATTAGGGAATGACTTATATATAAAATCTCTTAAGATGGAACCTAGCATGCGATAGACATTCAATAAATACTTAATGGGGAAAAATACCACCTCAGGCTCCGGACAAATCACTGATTACTCCCTCTGAAGCTCTGAGGGTTTGTCAGCCATGGTTATGCATGCACATCCAGAGGGATGGGCTCAGAAGTAAGAGTGCTAGAATCTGACTGCATTACTCTCTTTTTATTTGTGGTTTGAGCTTTGGAAAACTGTTGAACTTATCTAGCCTACATATGCTAATCTATAAAATAACCCTCATGGAGGATCTGTCAAGATTAAATGGCCACAAAGCCCAGCATGCAATAATGATTTTCTAAAAAGTTTTTATTCTTTATCATCCAAACTAATAGTCTTTAATCACATTTATATTCTATGAAGATAGAGCATTCAAATATTATTTATGTTCACATTTTGAGGGAGTATTATGATTCCTCAAAGTCCTAGCTGTCTGTGAACATAGCCTATTGTTTTACTGATTTTGCCTCTGAAAGTCCCTAGATCCACCATTCGAAACCCTAGTGGGAAGTTTCTGTATTTCTTCTTTATTGTTTTCAATTACCAAGTTTTTGACATTGTTCCTTTTTATCTACTCCTCAGATCTTAAAACAGACCTTCATATTCCTACATCCCAGAATAAGCATTTATCAATATTTTGCTATACTCTTATAAATCTTGCTTGCATCACTTTACCATAATTTCCTTAGCCCTAACCTCTCCCAGGATAACAGTTATCCTTAGTTTGTACTCTTGCATTCTGATTTCTCTCTTTGTGTTTGTGTGGATTACATAAGAAATGAATAGCCTTGTTTTGACTTTGATTCTTTTAAGTTACATGAATGAGTCATACTGTGTACACCTTCTTTGTGCTTGCTGTTTCTCCCCCTCATCTTATGTCTTAGAAGTTTCCCCTGGCTTCATAGCTATTACTATAATACTGATACCTATGTGGATAGTGTAGCTATGACCATTGGTGTCAATCCATATAACTATCATGTCATGCTCACAGCCAGTATTATACCATGTAGCTGTTTTGTAATGTTTCATCTTATTAACAAGTTATACTTTCTATAAAAATGATTTTTATTTATTCTTAATTATTTTGTAAAAATAATTTTCCAAAGAATACTATAATAACATAATTGCCCTGGTCTACATGTATGAGAGATTGTGTGGGTCCAAAGTCTTAAATACATATTCAAATAGACTATCTAGGCCATATAATATTACTGTTGTTAACTTTATGAGATGATTGCCTTTCTGTTTACTACCTAGATTACCGTGGTCTAGGTTACTTTACTAGGTTTCAACTTGCATGAAGCCAAGACTAAGTTCTCAATCATTTTTGTACCTTCTATAACACAATATGTGGCACAGAATAGGCTCAATTTCATTGGTTTTCTTTTTTTAACTTCTTGGGTGTTAATGGGTAGAATTCAGAGGGTACATGTGTTGCATGGGAAAAATTATATCTGCACTTTTTCTAGTTTCTAAATGAAATTGATTATTTATTAGATTATAAATACAGGCTAGAAATTCTTCCAAGCTGTATTAGTATTAACTGTGATTTTGGTTACCAGCAACAGTCACAGATAATGTTATGTCACATAATTTCTGTTGCCATTGTCTCCAAATATCTCTTGTATTTGCTACTACTATAAAATTATGGCAATTATTACAGCTGCCCCTATATCTTATTATTTATTATGTTATTTAATGTCTTAATAAAGAAGTACACATATTAGAACATTATCACTTAAAATATATTTTGATAACTGTATTTCATACTTGAATATTTTTGTAATCCTCTGCATTTTAATGCATTATCCTGATAAGATCATAGGATTCACCAGAGGTTTATGGAACAAGAAAGGTTAAGAACTTCATTAAATGTTAGTTCTTAATTCTTCCCTTTGCTTTTTCCCTCCCTGGCAGTCCTTACTTGAACCTCTTAATGTACTTAGGAATGTCTAGTCTACAGGGACAATTTGTTAATTGAAAATGAAGCAATGCCACTTTGTTGTTAGCCTGATGCTTAACGATCTGCTGTTACTTAAGTCCAGATCTCCTTAGGGATCACACTTCTAATTTGTAAGCAGCAAAATCACATAATTCAAAGAACTGCATTATGGCCCTCCAATATAAGTAGAAGTAGATGGAGAATAGGAAGGACATAGAAAAGGATATCATTCAGTATCCTCAGTAACAGCCCACTTAAGAAAACTCATTTTAATCTGTTTCCCTACTTAATGTCTTTAATTCCTCGTTAGCTTATTTCAGGTGGATGTTATTATGTCCCTTAATTCTTTAATAAATAAAGCTATATGTATGCTTTGAATTGTAGTGATTCTATTTAAAGAATATATTTATCTCCCATTGCTGCAGGAGATATTTGGCCTTCTCATACAGACCACTATAAATTCTACTGTTGATGGTTAAGGCAACCAAGATTCTGTGTCAGATAGTTTTAACAGGAGACAGCATCTAGGAAACCAATTTATCTCTTGAGCAACTCCTAAAGTTTCAGTACTATACTATTGAAACTTTTGTCAAAGATTAAATTCTAATAATTCAGTAAGACTGAGTCTACAACAGGACCATGTGTGCTTAGCCTAGACACTTGCAGGAAATCAGTTTCATTAAGCCTTTTATTCTTGGCTCTTCATAGTCACGTAACCCCTCATTCATTTTCTTTGCTATACCATTTTCTCCAGTCTCTCTTTCATTGTTCCTTTCATTGATGGCATCTCTCCATTTCTGTTAATCAGATTCTTTAGAGAAACACAACTAATAGAAGTTCCGTGATATGCAGTTGGTAATCTAGAGTCCCAGGAGACATGATGGCAGAATTCTAGTCTGAATCTGAGCCTAAAGGCAGAAGATTGATTTCTCAGGTTAAAGACAATCAGGCAGAATGAATTTTCCTTCACTGAGATTTTTGTTCTATTCAGACTTTCAGCAAATTGTTTGAGGACCACCCACATTAGGGCGGGTAACCTTCTCTAATCAGTCTACTTATTCAAATGTTAAACTTATCCAAAAACATCCTCATAGGAACATCTACAATAATGTTTACCAAGTATCTGAGTACTCCATGGTTCAGTCAAGTTAACACATAAAATTAGCCATCACACCATTGATGGCCATTTTAAACAGGTTCTCTGTTAGTAAACTTTCCTACTTTCATATGCCCTTAGTTTCTTCAGAATATATCCGGTATCCTCTCTCCATTCATTCATTTTTTATTTTGATATCTGGATTTTTTTTCTAATTCTAAGACCTTTCCCTTGAGGTTTACTTAAATCAAATATGTTGAATCTTCCATATAACAGGAAAACTATGCATGTCCATCTAACTCCCATTTGAGAATTCTAGACAATTGCCTTTCTATCTTTCTATCTTTAAGACTCTTGTCAAGACATTTGATACTTCTATCCCATTTAGGTCATGATCACTTATCAACTTCACTCTCCTCCCATTCATTTACAATTTCAGTTTCTAGCATATGTTCTCTTCACGATTTTTAGAATCTCTCATATATTCTAAGTGTCTTATATGTCTTTGTGTATGGTTCATCTAGTTGTAAATTTACTATGCATTTTTAGTTTAAAATTTTACTCATAGTCAATCTTAATAACCTTACACTTTGTTACAACTTTAACTGACTCACTTAAGAAGTTTTAACTCTAGTGAATCAATATTTCACAATATTCTTGATGTTATTTCATATATCTCTCCCTTATTCCTTGAGTACCTCGTTTTTGTCTTCTACTACTCTGTATTCTTCTTTTCTCCACTAACATTAGTAAGTTTCATTTTATGACTCTGATCCAGGTGATATAGTCTGGATCATTAATCAGGTTATTTCTTGCCAACATCGTTAATGCTTTCACCCTCTATTTTTCTAGAATACTTTCTCTAAAAACTCCTTAACTTGAATCATTCTAATCACTTGCAGTTTTTACCTCTATATAAGGGGGGGGGCAAAAAACACCAACATTTATTTATAAAAAATTGTGTATTTATTCTTACATGTTTAAACTTCAGTCACTTTCAAAGTACTCCTTGTATGATGCAATATATCTATCAAGATGCTTTTTCCACTGCTCAAAACATCAATTTTGATAACTTTTAGTACTTCTGCCATTTGTTATTTCACTTCTTCCACATCAGCAAAATCTTTTCCTCTGAGGATTTTTTCATCTAGAGAAATAAACAAAAAATATTCATTCAAGGTGAGATCAGGTGAATAGGGAGGACAGGTATGGAGGGTCATGCCTTTTTTTGTCAAAAACTGCTGAACACTGAGGACAATGTGGGCAGGTGTGCTTGTAAATCATCCATCATAAAATGGGCAAACACACTGAAAGAATCTTAAAAGAAAAATTCACAGAAGCCTTTCACAGCCTTTCAAAACAACACTAGCTGGTAGACTAATGCCGACAGATGTCTAGATCACTTACCAAGTAGAGGAAGACTGTACTATAAGAAGCGAGGTCTACCTCTAAAAAATAATTCCATTTTTTTTTCTGGGTCCTTCCTTGTATGTGGATGCCACATTATATTTAAGAAAAAACAGGCCAGGCTCGGTGGCTCAGCCTGTAATCGCAGCACTTTGGGAGGCCGAGGTGAGTGGATTGCCTGAGCCTGTGGGTTCAAGATCTGCACGGGCAACTTGGCGAGACCTCATCTCTCCAATAAATTGAAAATTAGTCAAACATTGTAGCGTGTGTCTGTAGTTCCAGCTACTTGGAAGGCTGAGGAGGAAGGATCGCCAGAGCCCAGCAGGTCGAGGCTGCAGTGGCCAGGAGTGTGCCACTGCACTCCAGTCTGGGAGACAAAGTGAGACTCTTACTCAAAAAAAAAAAAAAAAAGAAAAAACATATTTCTAATGTGAACCAGTGTCTCTAAATACATACATTCTTTTTTTTTTTTT
>CAUYQG010119769.1:0-11490 GCA_963574415.1 Tarsius wallacei | reverse complement strand
TGTAAGTATAAACCAGATCCCACTGTCGCTGGACATCCGGATTCAGTCAGGGGGAGACAGGAAAGGCATGGTAGTCCACTACCCTCGGACTCCCAAAGTGCTGAGATTAAAGACTGAGCCTGGCCCCGGCTAATTTTTGATTTATTGTAGAGACAAGGTCTCGCCAAGTTGCCTGAGCTGGACTTGAACCCGCGGGCTCAAGCAATTCACTCTCCTCGGTCTCCCAAAATGCTGGCATTACAGGCTGAGCCACCGAGCCTGGCCAGGACTTTATATTCTTACTAAAGTTTAAATAAAATATAAAAACTTTTAAAATAAGTCAAATACAATTGGGGGGATAAAAGCTTTCCTAAAACTTTTCTTAACGAAATACCAAATGTTTGTTCATATATATATATATATATATATTTTGAGTTGGAATCTTACTCTATCACCCAGGCTGGAGTCCAGTAGCATGCTCACAGCCACCCCAGCATCGATCCGCTGGGCTCAGGAGATCCTTCTGCCTCAGCCTTCCAAGTAGCTGGAACTACAGGCGTGCGCTATCATGCCCAGCTAATTTTTTGAGTTATTGTAGAGATGAGGTCTTGCCAAGTTGGGCGGGCTGGTCTTGAACCCATGGGTTCAAGCAATCCTCTCACCTCGGCCTCCCAAAGTGCTGGGATTACAGGCTTGAGCCACTGCACCCAGCCTCATATATTTTAAGTTAAAAAGTGGCAACTTTTAAAACGTGTGAAGCTTGTCAATTAAGTTGTAATTGTAATTAAGCTTGTCAATCAGAGGAAAGATTAAAAAAAAAGTGTTGCCCAGACAATCAACACAGTGTAAGAATACAGTTTTTTAGCAAATCACCTCATCGCCAGTATAAAATTCAATGAACAGTTGCTCCTAGTGGGATATAATTATCGTATACTGGACCAGTCTACAAATCTACATTTCTTTCTTTCATTTGTCTTTAAAGATGGGGTCTTGTTATATTGTTCAGGCTGGTCTTGAACTCTTGGCCTCTAGTGACTCTCCTGCCTCTGCCTCCCTAAGTGCTGGGACTACGGGGGTGATGCCCAGTCTAAAGCTACATTTCTGTATCATAGTAAAACTTATCGAATGACCTGATAAACTTGCCTTTTGGCATTTTCATGAACAACAATTCTGAGAAACTTTCTTGTGGATACCAAATGTACCTCAAAAATTTTCTGTGTACTTAAGAGCATATACACACCTTTTATTAGGAAATAGTACACAGCTTTAAGCATAAAATTTAAAGAAACTTATTTTTACAGCTAAAAAAGCTTAGAGATATGTCTGTCTACCTAACATTAAACACCTAGGTGTGTTTCTTACCTTTAAAACTTGTGACCCAAAGGGAGCTGATAAAGACACAGCTATTTTTAAGTAAAATAGCTATTTATTCAGCCTGCTGTCATGCCAACATGTTCTGTGCATATACCACTATAATTAGCAAACCCTCTGTAACAAGCAAAATTGTACATCCAACTATATTTCATGTTACCTGATTATATAAAATGTAAATGAATAAGATTTATCAATTCCTTTTCACATTCCTGGTAAACAATTCAGCAGTAGAGATGAGGCACAAAATCTTAGTGAAATATATGATATGGGAAGAGCAACAACTCTTTAGCTCATCATAACTTGTTATTAATGTACAAAGACAACCAATGTTTAAAACGTTCTATTTACTAAGATTATGGCAATAGCTTTATGTAAGGGGACAGAGCACACTAGGCTTGCTGCTCGGCTGTTGACGTAAGTCTCAGCTTCAATATGAAGCTGTTTAAAAAAATCAAAACCCTGCTTTTTACATGCTGAATACCTTGGCAAGTAGGCTGATAAATATAGTCACGAACTTAAGAAAGCAAGAGAAAAGGACTTAACAAAAGCTAAACATTGCAGCCTAAACAAAAATCATACAAAAACTAAAGTAACTATCATTGGTTACATAAAATTTTCCTAACTGGTAAAAATGTAACAGTATATAAAACATGCATTTTAGAATCTTTAAAAGTACCAGTGTCTATCTGAAACAATTCCTCTCCAAAGCCAAAATGTAATAAAAATTAATTCAAAAGACATAACACATTCTAATGCTAAAAAATATGTATTATTGGAGTGGAGGTAAAGCCCAGAGCTTCTGGGGTTTTTCTCATGCTGCAAAGGGCTGTTTCTCCAGTTCACTCAAAGCAGCACATGACAGAGTCCAAGGATGTCACCAGCTCAGGAAAGAGCAAGACTGCTGGTACTGGCTCTGACCGCCCTGGGAAGCGTGACTACTGCGTCCACAAACAGAGATGTGTGAGGATCAAAGGCACACTATTCTGCTACTAAAGAGATAGCAAACTACCCACGCTCCGCCCTGAAAGCTCCTTCCCCAGGCAAATAAAAGTATACAAGGGAAAAAAATTAAAACACACTTATTTACAGAGTAAGGATTTTGAAATATCAACGTGATCCTCACCTTCAAAGTTTTAACTAGAGTCATTCAGTCATTTCTGATTACATCTTAGAAACGTATCCAGATTCTATTTCTGTTGATTTATCATTAGACACTTGTAGTCAAAAATATTAATCTTATTCCCAAATTCTTAACCACTAGTACTGCAGTGTATATTATCTCCCAGAGTTATCAAGTACTGGAAGAGAAAAAAACAGATGTTCAAGCAGCAGGCAACAATCACTGCCCTTTCACACAGTGGATCTGAGTGGCCACTGAACAGTCCCTGGAATAATTCTAAAAACAAGGAAATTCATGCATTTTAGTAAATATGTCGTAATTTTTCACAGCTGAAATTTCCTCAGCCATTGCACTTTCTTTATAAGGGAATCCCAATTTTAATTCATGTCATGGTGAGTCAGGACTTGAACCAGCAGCCTTCTTTTTCTTCTTCTTACTGTGTTTCTTGTGCTTCTTTTTCTTTTTTGTTTTTTCCTGTAGAGACAATTCCATGTTAGACACTACTAGATGAAAACCTGCAAATTACAAACATCTTTACTATGGTACAAAGCAACCACAGTTATTTCAAACAATCTACACAATCAAGTAAATTACTCAAAACATTTCTCAAAAAGTCTCAAGAACTGGCATATGAGGACTAAGAGTTCTTGATTTTCAAAAAAACCAGGAAACACACAAGTCACTAGTAAGTTAACATACTGTCTAACAAATATGTCTTGCAAGAAATAAGTTCTACTGCATCATGCTACCAACTGTCATATTTAATGTTACACAATTTCTAAAGGTAAAGCAACTGCAATTACTGCAAAGGGGTAACCACAGCAAAACACAATTTTTTCTTGTAAAAAATATCCGAAAGAAAATGGAAATATTGTATCTGCTACTTTTAAGTAGACAGGAACTCAGATATTGTGGGCTGCTCAGGCTGGTAGCACTACTTTAATATTAAATTAACATTGACTAATTAGTACAAGATAATGATGTATAGTTGGAAAGTCTATTCTAAGTAAAACAGATGATTGCTTTTTAGAGAACACCATTGAAGCCTAGAGTAAAGTAGTTAAATTACCAGTGAGTAAGAGTAACCTGGAGTTTTGCTCAACTCTGGTCTCCCAACTACTTTTGTTACAGAAGGCAGTTTAGAAACACTGACACTTGGAAGGTAGTACCCAGCAAGAGATCACTGCTAACTTTGATATTCAAGAGAAGATGGTCAGAGAGGAGACAATGAGGACAGCGGGAGCAGAGCTTCCTCACTATCCACAACCCCAAATCTCTTAAGGGCCTCACTGCTGTGGCACGAGCCCACTTTCATCACTCTTTCTTCAGTACGTGTTTAAGTATGCAGGCAATTTCAGAGTCTAAAATCCTGTAATTTGGGCTTTTAAAACTTTTATGTTTGGGTTCAGGCTACTTCTCCATGCAAGGGCATGCCCAGTTTCTTCTTAGCTTCTGACACCTAGTCTGCTGGTTGTCTTCCGTCACAAAGACTCTTTGTTTCCCTGCTGGCTCTTCCTCTACTGGCCTTTCTGGACTTCCTCCCTTCTCTTTCACATGCTCCCCCAGGCACACACTTCAAATTCCACTTAACACAATGGTGCCCAACTCGTCAAGTCCAGTCCTACACTCTGACCTCACGACTACAAGGTGCCTCATTAACAGCTCTACCCAGATGTCCAGTAGTCATACCAAAATCAGCACACCAAGGTGCTTAACTTCTCTCTACAAACCCTCTCAGCCATCTCAGTAGATGGCACCACTACACATCACTTTGCTTAAGTCAAAGAACCTAAGCTATCTTTGATCCCACTCTTTCCTTTCATCCACTCTCCACATCCAAAGCACAAAGCAAATCCTATCATCTAAGACATACTGAACTCCGCACCAGCTCAACTCCATTACACCACTGAAATACAACACATGCCTCACCTGTGTCCACTCGCCTCCCCTGCCAAAGCATCTTTTTTTTACAGTCAGGGTGTCACTCTCTCGCCCAGGCTGGAGTGCAGTGGCATGATCACGGCTCACCGCAGCCTCAATCTCTTGGGATCAGGTAATCCTTCTACCTCAGCCTCCTGAGTAGCTGGGACTACAGGCATGTGCCACCACACCCAGCTAATTTTATCTATTGTAGAGATGAGGTCTGGGTATGTTGCCCATGCTTGTCTCAAACTCCTGGGCTCAAGCAATTTTCCTGCCTTGGCCTCCCCATGTGCTGGGATTACAGGCATGAGTTACCATGCTGGACTCCAGAGCATCTTAAAAACGTAAAATATCTGGGTCAAAACAGCTTCTTACAACATTCAAATTAAAACTCAAGCACTCTGCTGTGTGCTGTGGCCTCTGCTGACTTCCACCCTCACTGACGCTGCTCCTCTTCACCCTCTAGGCGTAGCCATACTCACTTCCCAGTTCCTCCAACACACCAGGCTCACTCCCATGATCAGACTGCGGTTGTTCTCTCTGCCTAGGGTGTTCTTTCCCTGGATCTTCATATGGTGGGCTCTTTCTTGTAAGCCAGACTTCAGCCGAATTTCACTTCCTCTGAGAGGTTTTCTCTAGCCCCCTGTCCCAGTCGCTTCCTCACATATCATCATGCTCTTCTCTATCTTGCACTCAGTCATATCCTAAGATTTAGAACCTGTCTGTAGAGATGCTTGATACATACATACTTCCTGAAAGAATGAAACAGTGGAGGTCTGCAAAATACGAATGTGGTTTTGTCCTAATCCGAACCACAGGTGTCTCCACCCAAATTACTTTCACACTCAGAAAAAATTAGTCTGTCACCTTGGTCTTGAAGCACATAAAATGTTACTTCTGAATCACACTTTACGCGGTGAATCTTCTTATCAGAGATCCCTCACTAAAGAGTCAGGGAAATAAAACAGTTCCCATTTTCTGCCACCTTTCCCTAGAAAGACAACTCCAAAGCCATGGCACTGTGAAGGCCTGGGAATCATGCAGCTGATGCGGTCTGCACCACTCACTGACGACAATCTCTGCTCGCCATTTCTCTCAGCTGGGCTGCTTTCTATCTGGATATGACTTTCATTTCCTCAATTCTCCTCTTCTGGCTTCCTCCTTTTCTATTTCTCAACTTGCATGATGGTAGAGTTGGCTTTAAAAACCATCAAAAGACTCATCTTTATTTTTTAATTCAAAAAAATTTTTTTGAGTTGAAGCCTCACTCCATCGTCCAGGCTGGAGTGCAGTGGTGCACTCACGGCCACCCCAGCATCAACCTGCTGGGCTCAGATGATTCTTCTACTTCAGCTTTCCAAGTAGCCAGAACTAAGGGCGCAAGCTACCATGCCCAGCTATTTTTTTTTTAAAAATTTATTGTAGAGATGAGGTGTCGCCAAGTTGCCCAAGCTGTTCTCGAACCCATGGGCTCAGGCAATTCCCTTACCTCAGCCTCCCAAAGTGCTGGGATTATAGGCTTGAGCTACCATGCCCGGCTAAGACTCATCTTTATTAATGAATTATTTGTGTTGTCATATTCTTGCATTATTTTTCATTGTAGCTAGTGCTCAGATCTGGATGATCTGAAAGTATTACTGAAGATTGAGGAAATCACTATACTTTAGCCTCACATGCATATTAGAGCTTAAGAAAGTCAAACAGAAGTTTGAATTCATATTTATAACAGTAAAACTCTGAAATAAAAACAGGAAATGCTTGTGGCCAGGGCATTCTTCTTTTTCCTGAGCCAACTTGACTTTTCCTTGTCCATCAGGTGAAGATGCTGACACCACACATTTCCCAATAAGTATTTATTTGGGTCCAGAAAACCCCATCATGCTTTACCAGGACTCCTTTTTATGTTAAGCCAAAATGGCCATACTACTGCACTGAGAAAACAGTAAGAGATACTTGCTGTTGCTTTTTCTCGTTCTTCACTGCTTTTCTTCTTTTTTGCTCGTATCTAAAAAGTTTAAATGTTTGTGGAGAACAGAAGACAAACATGTAATTTGTGCTCAAAGTATTTTTTTCATTCTCTAATACAAGGGGACCCCAAAAAACCCGGGATTATCTTTGAGGGTGGGTCCCTTATAGTACAGGCTTCCCCTGTTAGGTAAATGCTCTTTCTAGAAACTCATCAGGATCAGTGTACCAGCTAGCATTGTTGTGAGAGGTCACATTTGGCTTCACTGAATCTTTTTTGGAGATTCTTTCAACATACTGCCCCATTTTATCATGGGTGATTTACAAGCACACCTGCCTACACCACGCTGAGTGTTTAGCAGTTTTGTAACAAAGATAGCATGACCCCTGTGCCACACCCTCCCTATTCACCTGATCTTGCCCCAAGTGACTTTTTTTTTTGTTTTCCTGGATGAAAAAATTTTCAAAGGGAAATGTTTTGCTGATGTGAAAGCAGTGAAACAAAAAATGGCAGAGACCCTAAAAGGCAACAAAATCAACGAGTTCAGAACTGTTTTCAGTAGTGAAGAAAAGAACCTTGATAGGCGTATTGCATCAAATGGAGAGTATTTTGAAGGTGACTTAAATATGTAAGAATACACAATTTTTCATAAATAAATTCCAGGTTTGTTTTTTAATCCCCCTTTGTATATCTTGCATCTTAAAAATTATATGTAAAAAACATTTTGAAATCAAAGGACATTTAAAATAACCGTATTATTTCTCAGTGAGGTTTCAATAAAAAAAAATAAAGACGGGTTCTCTCATATTCTCTTTTGGCACTTATAAGAAAGCAGTGTGGTACGGTGGAAAAAATGGCTCTGATATAAGACAGACCAAGGTCGGATGCCACCTCACTCACATCATCTGTAAAATGGAGATAACAATCACCCTCCAGGGGAAATGCCATGACACTGTGGTATTTTTCTTGCTCTGTGGTGCTCAACAGATGGCAGCTCTACATAGAGTGTACTCAGTATAAGTCAATTAATTAAAATCCTGTTAAGTCACAATTACTACCCCATTTAAATTTTACTTCAATCTTTTAAAGTGTGGTACACTGGATTTAAATTAAATTGCAAGTTGTTAAAGCTTATGTATAATACATGCTAAGTCCAAATGTTAAGAATTTTATATTAAAATGTAGCAAACAAACATAATTAACATAAAATAATACTGAAGTATAAAAATTGCCTAATGGCTGTTTGAACTGAACACAGAAAAGCATAAGACGGTTTCATGTTGAATTGTTTGGTTTTCCTGCCAAGTAACTACAATACTAAATACATGACACAAATACATGAACTTGTAATTAACACTATAAGGAAGCATAAGAACTAAACAAACAGGACACATAAGCAGGGAGAGAGCATGGACTCCCAGCAGGGGCAACTCTCTTTGGAGAACAGCTAGGAAGTTACTGATTTTGTTGTCATTCTTGTCGTTACGATGACTGGGGGTGACAGTAGATGCACTGCACCCACACTTAGCCAGGCAGAGGTGAGGGGTATAGTCACACACCGTCCTCAATGGCCCTGCCTGTCCTGTATGACTTTTGAACAGGCTGTTAAGCATTCATGGAATGAATCTGTTTATAATACAGAAACTAAATTTATTGTAAATGTGAACACAAAATATTTTGTGTAGGATTTTAAGACGTAATGTATGCTCCAGAAATGTAAGCATCACAACATGGAAGACTGCATTTTATTTTATTCAGAGTTCTACTGAATCTTGTCCACCATTCTGAAAGATATCAAGGGCAATGCTGCTGCATGGTTCTGAAGGGTGTACATAATGCACACGACACAGTCTGCACTTTGTTTTGTCTTAAGATTTTATGTCTTCTGGTGTTATTACACTCAGCATTGAAATTACATATTATTATTTGTTCAGATACAGGGTCTTGCTTTGTCATCCAGGCTAGAATGCAGTGGTACAATCATAGCTCACCACATCCATAACCTCCTGGGCTTAAGTGATTCTCCCACTTCAGCCACCCAAGTATCTGGGATTGCATATATGCCCAGCTTACACATTATCATTTACTTTCATGTCTTCTTTATATTTCTGTTAGAAAACAGTAATATAAAAAATGTGTGTAGTAGTACACATTAGCTGCAAATTTCATTCAGGGGGCAATATAAAATACTGCTATAAAATGGGGGCAGTAAGTCTGACATGACTGAGTAGTCACTGCTACAGACCAAAGACAATGAGGTCAGAAGGGAGACAGGCAGGAACAAACAAGATGGCAAGACTCATGGAGTGGGGCAAGGAGGAGTAGACAGAGCTGGCAGGGTTGGAGCAGGGGGAGGCTGACACAGATGGGAGATGGGGGCTTCGGGATGTGTGGAGACAGCTGAGCAGGACAGGGAGTGGGGAGCAACATCTTATCACCATTCTAATGCCCCCAAAGTAGCTCAAAACAAAAACAAACAATAACAAGAATTATGTAACCCAAACTGAGACATTATTTGCAACATTCCATTTTAGGCGCTAAGGGAATGTTGGGTTTCAATACACTGTACATTATACAGTCTACTTCATGTAATAAGAATGGTAGCACAATAAAAACAAAATATTAGAAGAATAAAATAGCTCAGATTGGAAGGGTATGTGGAAACATGGTTAACTATCAAAAGAAACAGTGATATAATTATATTCCAGAAAAATACAAAACTTATTCTGAAATAAAATAACTTTCATTCCTTTTTTCATCCTAGAAAGGTGAATCAATCAAATATTTAGAAAGTACTTCTTTGTGCTAATTCATATTTATTAAATTAATAACTAAACATTTTGAAGTAGAGGAAAGGGATTTGACCATATACTCACCTCCTCAATATACTCTGCTTCTGATAAAGACTCAGATGACAAAGGTTTATCTTCAGGATACATCTTTCTTTTTTTGCTGAGACCTTTAATGTCCTATGGAAAAGATACATGAATCTTGACTCAAAAAGATATGCTGTACCACACAAATTTTATGCTTCTAAGTTCTCCTTAATGATTCTTCTAATTGTCACAAAAATTAGCCATTTTTATTTTAGAAATGTCTAAAAAGTGACATTTACCAGGATTTAAGTCTTTACTTCTGCTAAAGCAACACTTTTATTAAATAACTTGAGAAGAAATAGCTACACATCCATTAGATGCAATGGCCTCCATATTTTCCAAGGTTATACAGAACAGACTTCCAAAGAGTCCTAAGAAACCATGCAGATGGTGTAAGATTTTGGTCCTTTGTATTCTAATTATTTTGTTTCTACCCATGGTTGGATCAGACAAGTCTAGTGCTGCAGAAAAAAAATCAATGGGTGATTATTTGCAGTGATCTAAAAGGATCTCTACATAGCAATTTTAAAAAATCTTAATCTCTAAGTGCTTTTATTGTTGAGAAAACGAATAACTCTAGGGAAGGACGGGGGACTGAGATTGGGAAGCGTACTTACATATTTTAAATAAATTATGAAAACACCTAAAGCAAGCATGACAAAATGTTAAGATTTATTAAAGCAGCACAGAGAATATGCTGGTTATTTTATGATTTTCCACATGACTTGTCTGTATTTTTCAATTAGTTCTTAACAACAAAAACAACAAAACCACGCAATGGAAAAATGCTCACCATTTATATTGCACAACAAACCAGGATATAAAACTTTTTATACAGCATGAGACCAATTTTGAAGACAAACAAAAAAAAGTCATGTAGGAAATAAACTAATAGCAATGATTCTACATGCTAGATTATAGGGGATTTTGTTTTTTTCTGCAAAGAGCTTTACTATTTTGGTTGAAATGATAGATATCCATTGTCAAAGATGTACCTAAGTCCCACTAGCAGAGATTAATTAAACATCATTAAGATTTTGGAAACATCTCTGTGTATGTTTACAATTTTACATAAATACTTGCTATTTGGAATCTGCTCTTCTCACCTAATCATATCTTTCTATGCCAACTACATTGTCATTTATGGCCACTTCTGACATTCATTCAAAGTATACGCCAGCCGGGTTCGGTGGCTCAGCCTGTAATCCCACGCTTTGGGAGGCTGAGGTGAGTGGATTGCCTGAGCCCATGGGTTCGAGACCTGCCTGGGCAACTTGGCGAGACCTCATCTCTACAATAAATCAAAAATCAGCCAAGCGTGGTAGCGTGCGCCTGTAGTTCCAGCTACTTGGAAGGCTGAGGCGGAAGGATCGCCGGAGCCCAGCAGGTCGAGGCTGCGGTCCCAGGGAGTGTGCCACTGCACTCCAGTCTGGGCGACAGAGTGAGACTCCAACTCAAAAAAAAAAAAAAAGAAAGTATATGCCAAAATTTACTTAACCTATTTCCTTTTGGGGGGAGGGGCAGACATATGGGTTCTTTACTATTAAAGACAAAGTTGAAATACATGAAGGATATGAGAATGTAAAATCTTTATTTAACAATCATGACCCAAAAGACGAAAGTACCCTTCACACAAATGATATTCTTGCTCTCCCAACCCCCTCAAAATAGTTTCTTATTTGTCATCCATTTATCACAATTTAGCAAAAAGCCTCCTTCTCAGGCTCTTTATCAATCATATCAATCTCAGATAACTGGAAGAGTTTGTATTTTTTTAAAACTGTCTAAATGTGTATTTGCCAATTTGACTGTGTATGTGTCACAGTCAAATTTTTCCTTAACTATTAAAGATCATTTAATTTTTGTCATATCTATCCTTAGACTTTTTCTTAGTCTGTCCATTACATTTAATCTTTGTTCATAGTTTTAACGTTTGTAATCTTTTTGCCATTCAGAATTTAAAATATGAGGTCAAAAGTTTTATATTTTCCAAATGGCTAGTCATTTTGTCCCAAGAAATGCCACCTTGATCATATATTAAATTCCACAAATATTGTTCCATTATTTTGTCTATTCCTGTACCAGTTTACCACATCGTATTAATTAAAACATTTTTTTTTTTTTTTTGAGTTGGAGTCTCACTCTGTCGCCCAGACTGGAGTGCGGTGGCCGCTCCCGGCCACCCGCAGCCTCGACCTGCTGGGCTCCTGCAATCCTTCTGCCTCAGACTTCCAAGTAGCTGGAACTACAGG
>CAUYQG010119763.1:0-14525 GCA_963574415.1 Tarsius wallacei | reverse complement strand
AGACCAATGGATAAATGTTAAGGTCAAGTCTACAAATGTATTAATAATGCAATGATACTCAATATCTGCCTGGGGACGGGTAGACACCTTTTATCACCAAGGGTGTCTGAACGAAGCATATTTGTACATCTAATCCTTAACTGTACCCCACAATATGATAATAAAAAATACTGAAAAAAAGAAAACATCATCAGCTTAACAATAACCCACAACCATCGGACCAACTAACGGTAGTCAATATCTGTCTGGGGACGGGGGGCACACCTCATCAACAATGGTACCTGCACAATGCATATTTGTATACCTAACCCTTAACTGTACCCCACAATTTTAAAATAAAAAATATATTTAAAAAAAAAAATAGTGCATGTATTTCAGATCGTGTAAATCATATTTAGTTCAAAGCAATACTACAATAGCACAGGATTCTTCCTGAAAATGGTGGTAATTTCAGCTACCTACATGGACATGTTAGAAACTGGTATGACAGGCATCCTCTAAGATGGCCCCTAATGTGTCATTCACACAACTGAATAAGGGCTACACTTATTGACTTTCTTCTAACAAACAGATTATGGCAGAAATGATGAGATGTCACTTCCAATATTCAATTTTAAAATCTTGAGAGAGGAGAAAAAAATTCACCGACGCTCAGCTTTCTCTCCAACCCCTACCTCACACAAGTCTTGAGATGACATAATCTCAAAAGACTGTAACTTCTTGAGATAGCTTGGCCTAGAGGCAAACTGCCAAGGCATGCCTGGATTTATTACAGAACTTTTGAGACAATAAGTGTTCACTGATTTAAAGCACTAAGTTTTGGAGTAATTTGTTATGCCATAAATAGGTAACTATTGACAGCTACATTAAAAAGTCACCAGACATCATTATAAAACACTAAGTTAGACTCTTCAGTTAACATTAGTAAAAATATGCTAGTTTGGTTTATAAAGAACAAAGTTTTATCATGTTTAGTAACTCATTTTGGTAGGAGTAAATAGCTATTGGTTGTATTAAACCATGAAATTCTATAGAATTCCCCAGACATTTTTCCATAGTAGAAGGGACTTGAACTTCTGTATCAGTTCCCTGACCTCTTGGCTGACACTGACTGCCTACTAGTGGGCTATAACCTTTACTTAACACAAACAAATAAACAAAACCCAAATGCCGATTTATGTCATCTGTACTTTTTTAAAAAAATGCAAAGTGGAGAATACTGGGCAGTGAAGATCGGTATCTTCTGATGGAATTTTCACTTCTAATTTGAGATGGAACACACCTCAAATTAATGTTTCTCCAGAGAGCAAGAAAGTATGAAACAGAAATAGAAAAAAAGAGCCACACTTCCATTTAGGATGTATAAATGTTCAAAAGAGCATCACTTTTAACGTAACAATAAAAAAAACTTGGACAATCTATAAAATAATCATTTTAATTGAGAGCTTAAATCTTAAAGCAATCAGGTAAACTTACTTCCAAATGGTGTCAAACCTTTCCCAGGAGATATAAGACATGTGAACATGAAATTTTAACATTTGGCAGAGCACACAGGAAGAGGAGGTAACAGATATAAAAGCAGGTTAAAAAATCTACAAAAACTATAATAAATTATTAAAAACTGAGGGTTGGCTAGCATGACCATTTGGAATCTCTTATAGCCCCAGACACAAAGAAGCTCACATCAACTTAGCGGCTCCACCAGCATCCTCCAGGTACTTAGAAGGAAGACTGGGGACAGGGAAAGAGACCTAAGAGACCCCCTCCTTGGTAGCCAAGTTTGCATTACTTGCTAAAGTCTGAGGGAAGATTGAGAACACCTAAGAGAAACCCATCCTAATTTCAGGTCCTGTTGCTGGGGGATAGGAACAAAACCAACTTGTTCTTCAGACTTTTCACAGCTATGAAGCAAAAATTCTGAGAGAAGAGCAAGAAATCCACTCATGTCCAGGACCTAACCCTGCTTTGACATGAGGCCAATGTGGTGTACTGCAGTTGTATGGCTACTCAGAACTCTCTTAAAATAGCCTATGATGTTCTTTTGCTGTTAATATTTAGACAAAATTTTTCTCAATTGCACTCCATACTGAACTATAATCCAAGAACCCATCAAAAAATTACTCATTTATATATATTCATTGCAAACCATTCACTTTTTAGTTCTTCTTGAAAGATTCCACTGTCAGAAGGAAGAAGCAATACAAACATTAACTGTGATTAAAAAAAACTTTTTATACACAAGAAACATTATACACCTTAAGTATATCTCCATGTTTTCTCATGAGAGTATCAATCATCCTGTCATCCACTGTAAGAGTTGATAGCTGTCAGATGTTTTGAAAAATCCTGGAAGGATAGAAATAACATGCTAATATGAGAATAACACTTTGGAGCTTCTGTGGTATGCCATGTGTAACTGTATGAAGGAAACCTTATTGGTACATTTATAAATGAAAAACCTGACACTGCTATTGTCTTAACGTTTGTGTTCCCTCCAAAACTCATGTTGAAATTTAATAACCAATGGATAGTAGTAAAAAGTAGAGCCTTTAAGAAGTGATTAGGTCATGGAGTCTCCTCTCTCATCCTCAGAACCTCTGACTCTAATTACCTCCCAAAAGTCCACCTCCAAAGACATTGGTAGTTAGAACTTCAACAAATGAATTTGGGAAGGATAAATTCATTCCATAAAAACACCAAGGTCTTTCTAGCAACTGATAGAACAGTGCTTATGTGCAATTCTTTCTGATTCTGAACTTCCCTGTTTTCAAGGGCCTATTTATGCCCCTCTAAGACATGCTCAAAGAAGGTAGTACTCAACCTCCTAAGACTATGTTCAGGCCCTTTTAGAGACATCACCAGCTATCCTGAATTCTTGTTGGGAATGTTTCCTATTATTTTAAAATTCTTCAGAAAGTTTGGATTGCCCTTTCAGAGGATGACCTCTTTCAGATGATGTGTCTCCAGTGGTACAGAAGAGCTTTTCTACTGTACATTCTCTCAACTTCTTCTCTCTTACTTTTATTGCCTGATTTGTATTCCTTTCATATTATTGTAGTTTTCGCATTCTGTTCTTTTTAGTTTTACTTCCTCTCTTAACTCCAGCAGCTCTTCAATCTCTAGAGCCGTAGAGTGTGTAGAGAAGCACTCCTTCAGCCCTTCTTCCTTTTCAACCATGCTATCTGGTCTGCTTATGATGCTGGTGCTCACCTTGGGCAGGAAGGAGGAACCAATAGCCACCCAAACAGCCTTACAGCTTCCATACTTATTGTCAAGGTTGACATTCCTAATGGAAAATTTGTCTCTTGGGGCACAGATTTAGCAAATTTCTTGGCCAAGTATGCAATATGAAATAAATATGTGCATTGTCTTCCAATGACGCCAATTTGAACAAGGCTTCATTTTAAGTTTCCAGAAGGGGATGATAGGTGGTGGGTTATGTTTTGTTTTATTTTTTAATGTAGGTCCCATATTTCTAAATAAGAAATAACATCTGCTGGACCAGGTAAAATTGTATGTTAATTCTTCAACTCACTCTCTCTAGAAAGGTAAAACAGTTCTCTCAGGTGAGAGAACTTTCCAGCAGGGAAAATGGCCTGCGGGCCAACTGCCATTGCATTCTCTTACAATATTGCCAGTAGTGAAAGAGGACTTGGCTAAACTGTCAAAATTCTATTACCCTCTATTCTGGTGGTTGGTGAGACACTTCTTAAACATTTGTTGAATAGACATGAAAACATAATTAATAAATATAACAGTTAAGTTATCTCAGGGTATTTGTTGGTGAAAGGCAATAGCAATTATTTTTTCAATCAGACCCTTGATGGAATTCAGCCCCAATAGCATCAAGAGTTTCCCAACCACTCTCTCTTTCCCAAAGGTGGAAGAATTTCCCAAACAATCTCTCCCTCCCAAAGGTGGAAGAATAGCATTGTTCCATGAGGCATTTTAAGAGGCTAAGAAGTAATATAGTAAGGTAGAAGTTAGACAGGAGCAGGTACCCATCTCTGAGGGTACCTTGTCTCTAACTACGCTCCGGACCACCTAGTCTCAGCCCATCTGTGCCTCAAGTTTCTCATTCTAGAAAATCCCTTTATCTTGTGGTTCCAGTATCGTCTAGCATGGAATTTTGTGCATCCAGGACTTTCCAGACCCGCATACATGTGCATCATAAGTTTAAGATTGAACTCTTATAACCTTTACGGTATTGCCATATTACTAGTATTGGTTAGCACTGTGGTTTTAAATCAAGCCCTCCCCCTCCCCCATCTTCCCCACCACCTGTTGGTTTTGCGTAGACATTCATGAGAAACCACGTTCGCAGTTCCAAAAGGTCACAACACCTCAGACTTGTCCATCAAATTACGAAAATGTAGATTGACAGGAGAAAAATCAGAAAACGGGAAGAGAAAATCCATAAAACAAAAGCCTACAGTTAGTCGCAGCTGATTCCCTCTCAGACGGCCCCCTCTGTTTCTTTTGCTACACGGAGTGTTCTCTTAATAAAACTATCGCTTACACTTGCAGTTGTTCCTGTCGCGTTTCCAATTTTTTTGTCAACTGGACACAAGAGCGGAGAACCACAAGCAGATCCTGCTAGCCTGGTAACAGTATGAAGCATGCCAGGACTTTCCTATTCACTGAAGATACTTAGACACAATGCTGAAAGGACTCTGCGGCACGCAACATCAATGTCCATGGTCCCTTTTCATTCAGCTAATATTTATTAAGCACTTGCTATAGAAAGGGCCCTGTGTTAGGCCCTGGGACTAGAATGGCAAACAAAAACCGACCTAGTCCTTACTACAATGTGTGTGTATGTGGGGGGGGGGGGGTCGGTGGGGGGGGGGAGCGGGGGGTTGAGATGTGTGGGGGCAGGAATTAATCAAATACCCACACTATTTTATAAACCAAAATACACATTCTGAAGAGTAGAAACATGGGGTAGATGAAGGGCAGATATATGCAGAATCAAATATATGATTTTTAAAATGTAATTGCTAATTGTAGAAAAGCAATTGGAGGAAAGTCAAATAAGTTAGAATGTTCTGATGTCACTTTGCGAGGGAACTGACTGAAATGCATACAGAAGAAAATCCATTTTATGTTCTCTTGTCTGGAATTTTGTAAAACAAAACTTTATATTACATATGGGAAAACATGTAAGCTGGGCAATGTTCATGCAGCGTTTCTCTGTGTTCATAGTGCTTTTGATGTGTTATAGTGTATGCTATTCACGCATGTCTTAACTTGAGTAGGTCTGAGAAGGTGGTGGGAAAACACCTACTAATAAAACCTGTTCCAATAATTTGCTTCAAAATAGAGTTACCAGGTGAAATAATCAATTAGTTTTTTGTTATTTCTGTATCAAAATATTAAGTCTATAATATGGATTCTTAAAAGAAATCATAACACAAAATCACAAAATATACCTATTTATAAGATTCCTCTAATTATTTCCTGAAAATAACATTGGCTTAATAAATTTAGCTGATAGACATGACACAGAAATGTTAAAATTAGAAGAGTACAGAAAAATGTTATGCTTTTATTGAAAGCAACTTAAATAAAATTCTAGGGGGTCATCCCCAAAATACCAGAAACATTTTTTGGAGGGCAGCCCTGGTAATGCAAGCTTCCCTAGCTAGGTAAGTGTTCTAGGAACCCATTGGTATCTGTGTACCAGCTGGTGGTGTTGTGGGAGGATGTGTTCAGCTTCAGTGGATTTTTGTTGTTGTTGTTGTTGGAGATTCTTTCAATGCTTCCCCATTTCATGATAGGTAATTTACAAGCACACCTACCCATACTGCTCTGAGTGTTCAGCAGTTTTGGATCAAAAACAGCATGAACTTCATGCCCCACCCTCCGTTTTCACCCAGTTTGGTCCCTAGAGGTTCCTTTTGTTTGTTTGTTTCCCTGGATGAAAAAGTTCTCAAAGGGAAACATTTTGCCAATGTCCAAGAGGTGAAACAAAAAATGACAGCACACTAAAAGGCATCAAAACTGACAAGTTTAAAAACCAATCTGGGCGGTGGAAAAAGTGTCTCAATAGGTGTATTGCATCAAGCAGACGGTAGTTTGAAGGTGACTGAAGTTTAAACACATACAGGAAATACACAATTTTTTATAAATAAATTCCAGGTTTTGTTGGGGGGGGTTCCTCTCGTATGTTCCAAAATATATAAGACAATGCTCCCTTTTTACCTTTCCATCAGAGTATTCTTTCAATACATCTTTCCTACCTTTTTCTATTTAACCTAGAATTAATTAAAACACTGTTATTTGCTCACTGCTCCTTATGTAGACTTGAATTCAGAAGGCTTGCAGCATTATAAAGAATTTATTTCTTTTCCTGGCACTCTGCCCTTTGCTACTTCACAAGGTGTATGAGATAGAAATTGTTTTCATTTCAAATGTCATCAGTTTACAACAGTGGGAGAGAGAATAATTAAACAAAATACAAATTTTCCACTTAATAATTTGTGAATTTGAAAAGCTTCCTTCCTATTAGTTGTACTCATATAATTAACAGTTATTTTATGTTGAATTCAAATACATGTAAGTTCAAAAGATGATTCCACACAGAAATGTATATTTACATGTAATTTTTTTTGGTAAAGCTATTAGCATACCAATGTAAAGGAAGTACAAGTTTCTTAAATTATTTCGTACAAAAATAAATTTATGAATGTTACAAAACTAGTTTCCATGTAACATTAAACTGAAACAAACAAAAGAAATAAGTTCAATTTATTTCCAAGGGTGTTTAAGGTGGATACTGTTAAAACTATATCAATAACAATAATGTTTAAACCCATGAAGTACCCAACATATTTCTCATGGGATTATTTTTAAATGAAAATCTGATAAATAGCATTTTAAAATATGAAATGGTGTTTTAAAATTTATTTTTTAAAATCTTATCTGCAAAAAATAAAAAAGTAAAATAAAATAAAACCTTATTAGCAGAATCAGCTTTTCTGTTTTGGACAAGAATATTCCAAAACATTTGCATTTGTTTCAGTGCTTCCAAAGGATAGTTGTACTACTTGAGGTGACCCAGAAATTTAAAATCAAATGCTTCCTGAAAGGCTAGGAAGAGGGGAAGTTAAGCAGGGGAGAGGAGGAGTACTCCCCAAGACTTTTGTCATAATATAAAAAGCATATTCTTTGCCAATTCAACTTACTTTTTGAAAATCAAATTCCTTTCTAAGAACAGATCTCATTCATAATTTACTTACAAAGTACTATGCTTTTCAATTTTTTTCTAAATTAAAATCTTCTGGTGTTCAATTTATAAACAAGAAGGATGGCACGAACTTTTAAAAAAGTACAGAGACATGAGGTAATGAAAACAGAAAGCATGGAAGTAGAAGCAAAAGGTTTGTTATTTTTATTGCTACTTAGGCACTGATTTGCTATGTACCTTGAGAAAGTCAAATAACAACTTCTAGCCTGCCTTTGTTTATTTTGAAGCAGATACACTGTAATAGGTAATAGCTGTTTCCAGGTTTAATGAGTCTGGGTGGGGTCTTCCCATGTTGCATAAATACACTCCCGCAAGGCCTGGCTGAGCCTGTATATAGCCAAGAGGGATAGATTCCATCACCAAAGAGCATCATGGCCAGACCAGCACCACACAGGATGGCGCCAGGCAGCTCAGGTGAGAGTGTGCGAAGAATGAGGCTGGGCACCCTGGGAGACAGACTCTCTTTCAGTCATCACAGAATCACAGCCAAGAAAGCAGAAATGAGCAAGGGACAAAAAAGAAGAGAGAAGGGCACTCCACTGTCTCATTTTGAGCACCTGCTGTAAAATGCAGATAGGAATAGTACCTTAGAAAGAAATCGCGAGAACTTAATGACTTGACTTTCACTTGTAAAAACCTTAGCAAAATTTCTGAAATAAGAAATACTAAAATTTGTTTTTTGAAGGGGTGGCTTGGGAGCCAGACTGACTGGGCTCAAATTCCTGTTCCAATATATCAACTGTGTAACCAACTTCCTTCTGGCTCAGTTTTCTTAATTATAAGATGGAGGTAAAGATACTACCTACACATATGGCTAATGCAGGGATTAAATGTGTTAATTCAAACATGGCACAAAGAACAGTCCCTGGCACCAATAAGCCATTCAATAAATGTTAGAGTACCTGCCAGGTACTGCATGGAATCTTTACATCATCTCATTCTCTGTGCCCAATTCATATTCTCTGGGAGAAAAAAAAAAAAAAAAAAAACCTCTTTGAACTCTCTTAAAAAGCCAGATATCACAAAGATGGCCTAATGTTTATAACCCAAATAAATATGATGCAAAATGTTTTAAATGAAAAATATTTATGTCACAAAGATGACCTAATGTTTATGACCCAAATAAATATGATGCAAAATGTTTTAAATGAAAAATATTTAACAATATGCTATTACTAATCTTGGAATATTGTAGTGGAAAAAAGTCCATTGAATTCACTTCCTTTCCATGAATATTTACTAAATACTCACTACCTGCCAGATGTGAGTTGAAATTCTTTATGTATCATATTACAAGAAACTCTTTCAAAAATGACCGTTTATTGTTTTACAGAGGTAAAGAACAGATACAATTTATACCCAAGTCATTATATTCATAACTTCTATTCCCGGGAGACTTTTCTCTGGCTGTGATTTCTCATTAGTCTTACAAGTCTTTTTGCACTTCCTTTCAAAGAAGCCATTCCACTCCATTTTCCCCTCAGTTTGGTTCCTGGAATCAGTTCTTGTTGGTCTTTCCATTCTCACCTCAGGATGCTCCCCCTTTAGGAAGAGCCTCTGCTGAAGCTGACCGTTTGCGGTCAGGCTCGGTGTCATGGCCTGGTCGCAGGTAGAGCCAGCCTTCCCGCTGGGCTAGAGGACAGCTGCTGAATAACAAACCACACCCAAAGTGAGCAGCATATAAAACAACCACTTTATTAACGCTCGTGATTCTGTGAGTAACCTGGGCGATTCTTCTGGCCTGGGTCAACTCGATGGATCCCATGGTTAGCAGGCAGCTCATCTGGGACTGGTGGTCTGGCATGGCTTCATCCATAGACATTAGCAGGCTGGTTAGGCCCAATGGGGCCTCTGCGACAAGAGACAATTCATCTCAGCTCCGAGTGATCTCTCATCCCCCTGAGACTCAGGGTTCCAAAAAACAGAAAGAGAAAAGCCAAATCCCTAAGTGCAAGCACTTTTTAAGCCTTCATTTGCGAGTTTACTCATGTCCTTTTGGCCAAAATGAGTCAAATGGTCAAGACCAGATTCAAGGAGGAGAAAAGTAGACTCCTCCTCTTGATGGCAAGAGTTTTGCAAAGAGGTTGCATACGGTGATGGAAAGAATTAGTGACCAATTTGCACAGGAGACAAAGCAAAAAAAAAAAGCAAAATAAGACATTACAACTGTTGGAAGAAAAATAACATTTTTGATATTTGATACAGTGTATTTCAAGAAAGCATTAAAGTAGTTATAAAGAAAATATCACTAAATTAGCTGGATGTCCTTACACTTAGATGGTATAGTATCTTGATGTTTTAAATTAAACATGGAGCAAAAATGGGCACCAACTTTTTTTATTACCCAGGAATTCTTGTTTTAATTCTTCCTCCTCCTCCTCCTCTTTCTCCTCCTTTTCTTTCTTAGTATCCATAGGTGACACAGCTTAAACAGAAGCACTTTCAGAGGTAAACCTAAGACTTAACAGCTCATTCTGGTTGTAGAGGGTCAGTGATATTAGCATGGATCCAGGATACTTTCTTAGCATTTCAAGGTCAGAAGCTCTAGCTCTATTTTATTATTTCGTATAAGAATTAGCAGCTAAGCCATTTACACTAACTAAAAATATAAGAAAGTGATTTAAAAATCGGAATACCAGTTTATTCTTTTGAAATGGACATGTATTTTCAGTAGCCAGATAGATTGTATTTGCTATTGAAGGTAACTGCTTTCCATCTTCCTTGTAATATGAATACCAATAAAAGGCCAAATGATAAGAAAATAATTAAGGCAAATAGCTAAGGTGATTCTTGGGAGAGGTGGCTCACACCTGTAATCCCAGCACTTTGGGAGGTGGAGATAAGAGAATTCCCTGAGCCCACACGTTCAAGACCAGCCTGGGCAACATGGTGAGACCTTGTCTCTGCAATAAAAAAAAAAATGTATCTGGGTGTGGTGACACACGCCTGTAGTTCCAGCTACTTGGAAGGCTGAGGTGGAAGGATCACCTGAGCCCAGTAGGTCGAGGCTATGGTGACCGTGAGTGTGCCACTGCACTCCAGCCTGGGTGACAGAGTGAGACTCTGGCTAAAAAACAAAACAAAACAAAACAAAAAACCATTTCTTAAGGCATAGATAGAAGCTGAGAGTATCAAGGCTCCAGTATGAAGTGAAAAACTTAGGTCTGTCATGTTCTTTGTATTAAATTTGGCCATATCATTTAGGCATTAGATTACCACATGCATATGACAATTAATTACATCACAATACATTGATTACATTTTAGCCTCTGTTTAGTCCTTCCAAAACCATGAGGACAACTTTCAAATGAGTTCAATAGCAAGGAAGATGCAGCTGTGATTCCATGGCATGAAGTCAAGCAATACTCAGCAGTGCGGAAGCCAAAGTAAATAGAACTGTTTATCTAACATTGGTTGTAATTGCTCCCACACTAGGCGAGGGATCCCATTTTAAACTCTCATAAAACTATATTCATCACTCTCATAGCACTCAGCAGGATGTTTGGGGGGAGGGGTATTTGTTTAGTTTTTATTTTTTGTTCTTCTTTCTAAAATAGGAAAGACTCCGCAGGATTGTAATGAATCGCCCAGTATCAATTTCCCCAGGAAACAAATTTCCATGAAGGCATGGACCCTGCCAGTTGTATGTATCTCCAATGACTGACCCATGGCGAACCTTAAATAGGGAATAGTGGAATAAATAGCAAGGCAGGAGGAAGAAAAGACCAAGAGCATATCTTAGAAACTGATTGAGAGGGTGTAGAAGGGTGTGGCTGAGCTGGCTGAGTCAACAGCCGAGGGGCCTGCCTGCACAAGTTAATAAGGGAAATGATCATCCATGGTTTGGTAGGAATGAAAGTACAGGAAGAGCATGAACAAAGATTTTCCGTTTTGAGGGATTAGGAGGCCCAAAATGAAACTGAGCCTAAGGGTGCCTAAAAGTGGAGCTAAGTAGGTGATGGGCAATTAAAGTGATTCATAAATTAAAGACCAGGAACAAGCCGGCTCAGGTGGCTCAGCCTGTAATCCTGCGCTTTGGGAAGCTGAGGTGAGTGGATTGCCTGAGCCCTGTGTTCGAGACCTGCCTGGGCAAGTTGGAAAGAACTCATCTCTACAATAAATCAAAAAAAATAGCCAGGCTTGGTAGCTTGCGCCTGTAGTTCCAGCTACTTGGAAGGCTGAGGCGGAAGGATCGCTGGAGCCCAGCAGGTCGAGGCTGCAGTGGCCGGGAGCGGCCACTGCACTCCAGTCTGGGCGACAGAGTGAGACTCCGACGCAAAAAAAAAAAAAAAAAGAAAAGAAAAAAGACCAGGAACAGTACTTTAGAACTGGCTAAGAGAGTCACTTGGCCAATCCTACTCTATAGAGAGGCTACTCTTGGTTTGTCCAGTCTTGTTCCTTTCCAGAGGACAACCCAGAGTAAACCTGTTCCCTTCTAGGTCACATTTTTATCTCCCTGGATCAAGGGGACAAGAGGAGCCTGTCTGAGGGGGTTGTGGACAGTTTGGACATGTGGCCTGGGGTATCTATGCCCAAATATCCAAAGGCATTAGGGTATAAGGGCAGGAACAGAAGGAGAAAAGAGTGAGTATAAACTGGAGCCCACCGGAACCATCAATTCATCACATGTGACTCTGGCAAGTCCAGGAATTCTAATGCTGAGCCAGATTTCCAGATCATTTGAAAGGTAAATATGCCTTCCCACTCTTGTTATATTCCTTTTCTTTACCTTTAATAAAAGAGAATGCAATATTTCTGGGGTGGAAACCAGTTGAACGCAAGCTAAACTGATGAAGTCAGAGATATCTCAAACAAAAGTCAACTGAAGGAATTCATTGTAGAAGATAGGAGGATCGAACTAGTCTTACTTAATAATTTAATAATTTACTAGTTTGATTTATAACTATCAAATCTTTATTGGTATGGTATGTAGGCCTCCATTTTTCACATTGGTCCCAGTGCTGCCAAGTTAGGGGTAGGCCTAACTAGGATGTTTACCTTAAAATAGAAAACTATGATTCTAAAGTGATCTTTCACTATAGGTCGACATTGGAGGGTTATAGTTATGTAGTAGCTAACCAGTTCATTCTACAACCCCTGGTCTTTAGATTTTGAGATAGAAACTGAGTCATTCATTTTCTCAGGAGTTCTACAGGTAAGGAATTTTTTGAAGTCAGAGATATAGAGAGAATTGAGGACAGACTGGAAATATACTAGAACGCATGAAGACTACAAAACATTTCTATGTTTATTATCTGAACTTGATTTTTTATAACAATTCACTTAAAGTAGATAGGGAAGATATTCTTTACCCTCTGTATGGTTGAGAAAAATTGAAATTCAAAGACCACTGTACCTTAATTGAAACCAGAACTAAAATTTTGAACCTAGTCTTCAATAATTATTTTATTTTTCAAGTACAGAAATAAGTGATATATTTACAAAATGTGAAGTTTTTTTGTTCAACAAAACAAGACATTTAAACTCACAGTTAATTTGCCATGAGAAGATGGTGTGATAGTCTTTGAAAAGACAAATTCGTCAGTTAGATTCTGATTGAAATCTCTCTGACTTCATCAGGGCAGCTGGACTCCAACTGGCTTCTGCCCTAGAAATCCTGTACTTTGTCTTATTAAGGAGAGAGAAAAGGAATATAAAAGGGAAACAAAGAATATAACTTTAGGGCTGGAATTCATTCTAACTCTATATTTACTTGAGGTCACTGAAGCTCAGAAAAGTTAAGTGAATTGCCCTGAATCTCAAGGAGATGAAAGGAAGAGCTGGGCCATAAAACCACATCAGTTTTGGAACCTTAGGCTTCCCTTTCCCTGTGTCCTGTGAAACAGGCTTTACTCCATCAGTTAATCTTGTTCCTTCTTCTTTACTTTCCTGTCATTCTTTATTCTGTTTAGCACTGCCTCTGCAAAATTATTCAAAATTACCAGTTTGAAACTACATACATCTGATGCACAAATAAGTACCTATGTCTTATATATAATTAGCATATATATTTTATACATGTAGTTCTGGTGTACAAAATATTTGTCATTTTCCATATGCATTTCATTTTAAGCATATTTTATATTTCTTTATTATATTCAGCATTATCACAAATAATCATAGCATCACATCAAGTTGATAACCAATAATTTATTTAATAAGAAGGTAATTTCTATGTATTCTATTATACATGCTATAGTCATGACCACTTTCATGAACATACCTTTTTTATTCTGCTGAATCATTTCCTAGGGTAAATGCCAAAGAATGGTATTATTGAGCTAATTAATGTGTTGAGGTGTTTAAATTACATGCTATTATTGCCATCTTATTTTTGAAAGGGATATATCAAACCAATGCTCTCAATAAATTACCAGTTCCATTCAAGACTTACTAATATCACATATTAGTTATAATTATTTCTACTAACCTAATAGATATAGATATATATCATAAATTTGCTTATTTTATATTTCTTTTATTACTAATAAGATAAATATTTTTAGTTTTTTATCTATTTCTATTTGCATTGTTTATTTGAAACAATCATTTATTTATTATGGGTGGTCAAGATATTTTTCTTACACATTTAAATGAATTCTTTTTATGAAATAAACATTAGCTCTTTTTTGGCTATATTGCTGGAAACATTTTCCCAGTTTATTTTTCTTTGAAAGCTTATTTTGCAATCAATTTCATACAGCTACAAATTTGTATGTCTTCCTGTTAAATTGAATAAGTGCAGCCAGTTATTCAGGCAACTTTGTTTTTATTTCTCAGTATCCCATTATGTTATGTTGGTCTAACTTACCTTGCCTCTGACACTTCTGGAGTCACTCTTAACAGATAACTTCATGGTTGTTGTTCAGCACCAAACCTGATCTCAATTTGGAATTAGAATGCTCAGTAATGTGTAATTATAGAAACTCTGAACTTCAGTTAAAGCGAATCTTCTGCCCTTTGCCCCAGTCAGTGCCACTTCAGTGTGGAGTATTTCTGCTCCTCCTTTCTTAGCTTGTTAACCTCAACTTCTCCAGAATCAATGTGCAGAGAGGAACAAACAATAAGGGAGTAATGCAAGTTCTTAAATGACCGGTATGATGTACTTCCAGCCTGGCAGGTGTGCCAAGGTGACTTTTTTTTTTCTTTTTTGAGTTGGAGTCTCACTCTGTCACCCAGACTGGAGTGCAGTGGCCGCTCCCAGCCACCGCAGCCTCTATCTGCTGGGCTCCGGTGATCCTTCCGCCTCAGCCTTCCAAGTAGCGGGGACTACAGG
>CAUYQG010119761.1:0-10634 GCA_963574415.1 Tarsius wallacei | reverse complement strand
ATTTATTGTAGAGATGAGGTTTCGCCAAGTTGCCCGGGTGGGTCTCGAACCCATGGCTCAGGCAATCCACTCGCCTCAGCCTCCCAAAGTGCTGGGATTACAGGCTGAGCCACTGAGCCCAGCCTCTTTCATTTTCAATTGGCTAAAGAGTAAAGCTTTGTCTAGACAGCAGGCGTCAGAAAAAAGGAATGTTTTAAGAAGAGAAAAGGAATCTGTTAACCAATATACTAGGACAGAGTGACCTGCAGGTGTGTGTGTGACTCAATTTTTGTCTGGCATGGCCTTAGGTCCTGTTTATAATTTGCTATCTTATTAGCAGAAAGAGTCCCATTTTGTTAGTCTTATGATTTTTATTTTTTTATTTTTGTTTTTTGAGTCAGAGTCACTCCATCGCCCAGGCTGGAGTGCAGGGGCACACTCACGTCCACCCCAGCATCGACCTGCTGGACTCAGGCGATCCTTCCGCTTCAGCCTTCCAAGTAGCCAGAACTACAGGCGTGCGCTACCACACCCGGCTAATTTTTTTATATTTATTGTAGAAACGCGGTCTTGCCAAGTTGCCTGGGCTGATCTCAAACTCCCGGACTCAGGCAGTCCACTCGCCTCGGCCTCCCAAAGTGCTGGGATTACAGGCTGAGCCAACAAGCCTGGCCAGTCGTATGACTTTTATTTTTGACATTAATGCTGGTCAGTTGTGCATAAACACCAAAAGGCGGGGGTATCACGAGGTGTGTCTGACTTTCCTTCCTGCCATGGCCAGGAATTCAGAAAGTGTGTTTGTTTTGTTTCTGTTTTGTTTTGAGTTGGATTCTCATTTTGAAGCTCAGGCTGGGGTACAGTGGCACGCTCACGGTCACCACAGCCTCAACCTGCTGGGCTCAGGTGATCCTTCCACCTCAGCCTTCCAAGTAGCTGGAACCACAGGTGTGTGCCACCATGCCCGGCTAATTTTTTTGACTTATTGTCGAGATGTGGTCTTGCCAAGTTGCCCAGGCTGGTCTCAAACCCCTGGACTCAGGCAATTCTCTCACCCCAGCCTTCCAAGGTGCTGGGATTACAGGCGTTAAGCCACCATGCCTGGCCAAAGAGTCTTTTATCAATATAACTAGTATATCATTTTCACTCCTAAGAAAGAATAGTTCTATAATATCAAATACTGATCACTGTTCAAAGTTCCAAATGTTTCATAAATATTTTCTTTCTTTTTATTTTTATTTTTAGAGACAAGTTCTTGCCATGTTGCCCAGGCTGGTCTCGAACCCCTGGGCTCGGGCAATCCTCTCACTTCAGCCTCCCAAAGTGCTGGGATTACAGGCGTGAGCCACTGAGCCCAGCTTTTTTTCTTTTTCTTCTTTTTCCAGTGTGCTTGAATTAGTATCCAAATAATGTTAGTGCATTGCCACTGGTTAATATACCAGATTTCTTTTCATCTAAACTTTCTCCCTTGTCTCTCTCTTTTTTCTTTGTAATTTATTTGTTGAAAAGAGCTGGGCTATTTGATATACAGGGTTGCCCACATCTGTCTTTTGCTGACTGCAGCCCCAGGGTGTGGTTTAACATGCTTCTCTGTCCCCAGGGTTTTTGGAAGTTGAGAGTTGGATCTGGAAGCTTGATCAAATGCAACCTTCAGTTTCTGGGGCAAGAATATTTTACAGATGGTACTGTTTCTCCTGTCAGGAGGTACGTACTGTCTGGCTGCCTCTCCTTTTGTGATGTTGTCATGTTGTTTTATTTTTTTTAGCTTATTGTGAAACAAATTCAAACCCACAGAAAGTTGCAAGTGTAGTGCAGTGAACTCTCATATGCCTTTCACCTTGATTCACTAACTTTTGCCACATTTATTTAATTAATTAATTAATTAATTTTTTTGAGTTGGAATCTCACTCTGTCACCCAGACTGGAGTGCAGTGACCGCTCCCAGCCACCACAGCCTCGACCCGCTGGGCTCCGGCGATCCTTCCGCCTCAGCCTTCCAAGTAGCCGGAACTACAGGCGCACGCTACCACTCCCAGCTAATTTTTGATGTATTGTAGAGATGAGGTCTCGCCAAGTTGCCCAGGCGGGTCTCAAACTCTCGGGCTCAGGCAATCCACTCACCTCGGCCTCCCAAGGTGCGGGATTACAGGCTGAGCCACCGAGCCCGGCCGCTACATTTATTTTATCATTCATATTCTTTTACTTATATATGTAAATATACATATATGTATTTTTTGTTTTGTTTTTTGAGTTGGAGTCTCACTCTGATGCCAAGGCTGGAGTTCAGTGGCATGCTCACGGCCACCCCAGCATCAACCTGCTAGGCTCAGGGAATTCTTCCGCCTCAGCCGTCCAAGTAGCTGGAACCACAGGTGTGCGCCACCTCGCCCAGCAAATTTTTTTTATGTATTGTAGAGACGAGGTCTCACCATGTTTCCCAGGCTAGTCTCGAACCCGTGGGCTCAGGCAATTCTCTCTCCTCTCACCTCAGCCTCCCAAAGTGCTGGGATTACAGGTTTGGGCCACCACACCCAGCCTGATTTTTTAATGATAGCTATTCTGACTGTAAGATATCTCATTGTGGTCTTAATTTGCATTTCTCTAATTAGTGATTTTGAGCATTTTTTCACAATTGTCAGCCACTTGTATGTCTTCTTTTGAGAAATGTCTATTCATGTCCTTTGTCCACTTTTTGATGGGGTAGTTGTTTGAGTTCCTTGCAGACTCCAGTAACAGTCCTTTGTCTGAGGTATAATTTGCAAATATTTTCTCCCATTTAGATTTCTGTTCACCTTGTTATTTCTTTTGCTGTGCAGAAGCTTTTTAGTTTAATTATGTCCACTAGTTTAATTTTGTTGCATTTGTTTTTGTTATAAATTATTTGCCTAGGCCAAAGTCCAGAAGAGTTTTTCCTAGGGTTTTTTTGTTTTTGTTTTTGTTTTTTTGAGTTGGAGTCTCACTCTGTCGCCCAGACTGGAGTGCAGTGGCACACTCCTGGCCACCACAGCCTCGACCTGCCAGGCTCAGGCGATCTTTTCACCTCAGCCTTCCAAGGAGCTGGAACGACAGGCGCGCACTACCACGCCCGGCTAATTTTTTGATTTATTGTAGAGATAAGGTCTTGCCAATTTGCCCAGGCGGGTCTCTAACCCGGGGGCTCAGACAATCCACTCACCTCAGCTTCCCAAAGCGTGGGATTACAGGCTGAGCCACCGAGCCCGGTGTTTTCCTAGGTTTTCTTCTAGGATTTTTATAGTTTCAGGTGTTATGTTTAAGTCTTTAATTGATTAATTTCTGTATATGGTGAGATGTAGAGATCCAGTTTCATTCTCCATATGGCTAGCCTGTTTTCCCAGCACCACTTATTGAACAAGTTGTCCTTTCCCCACTGTTTATTCTGTTCCCATTATCTGTCTATTTTTATACCAGCACCATGCTATTTTAGTTACTATAGCCTTGTAGTATAATTTGAAGTCAGGCAATGTGATGCCTCCACATTTGTTCTTTTTACTTAGGATTACTTTGGCTATTTGGGCTCTTTTTTGGTTCTATATAAACTTTAGGATTGTTTTGTCTAGTTCTGTGAAAAATGATATTAGTATTTTGATACGGATTGCACTGAATCTGTGGATTGCTTTAGACAGTATGGCCATTTTAACAATATTGATTCTTCCAATCCACAAATATGGGCTATTCTTCCATTTGTTTGTGCTATCTATGATTTCTTTTATCAGTGTTTTATAGTTCTCCTTGTAGAGATCTTTCACCCCTTTGTTAAGTGTATTTCTAGGTATTTTTTTTTATAGTCATTGTAAATGGGATTGAGCTCTTTATTTGGTTCTCAACTTGAGTGCTATTGGTGTACAGAAATGCTCCAGGAGGAACACAGTTGCTCACATCTGCAGTAATCCCAGCACTCTGGAAGGCCGAGGTGAGAGGATTGCCTGAACCCAAGAGTTCAAGATCAGCCTGGACAACTTAGCGAGACCTCATCTCTACAATAAATCAAAAAATCAGCCAAGCATGGTGGTGCATGCCTTGTGGTTCCAGCTACTTGGAAGGCTAAGGCAGAAGGATCGCTTGAGCCCATCAGGTCGAGGCTGTGGTGGCTGGAAGTGTGCTACTGCACTCGAGCCTGGGCAACAGAGTGAGACGAGATGAGAAGAGAAGCTCCTAATTTTTGCACACTGATTTAGCAACGTGAAACTTTACTGAAGTCACTTATCAGGTCTAGAAGTCTCTTGGAGGAGTCCTTGGAGTTTTCTAGGTATACAAATATGCCATTCGTGAACAGAGATAGTTTGACTTCCTCCTTGCCAATCTGGATGCCTTTCTTTCTCTCTCCTGATTGCTCTAGCTAGGACATCCAATAATATATTGAATAGAGTGGTCATAATTTTCTTAAAGGACAATGATAGTGACAAATATTTGTACCAAAAATAAGTTATCCAGTAAAGACTTTAAATGAATCAATCAATATGTATGTACTGAGTTGATTTACATCACTACTAGAATCTCTAACTTAAGGGAACTTTGCAATCTCTGGGGAAAGATCTTGATCCTTGCAATTCTCATTCCTTCCTACTTTAAAAAGGTTTAGCTAGGTTCATTGACTCTTGAAGTCCAGTGACAGGAGTATCATTTTAACCTGATCTTTCCGAGGATGGCACAAAAGATTTGGTTAAACCTGTATGAAATATAAACAAGGCTTATTACTACTCTCCTACACCAAACTGTTAATAACAGTGTTTGTTTTTAAGTTGATTACATAGTCCAGCCTTATATGGAAGACACTTTCATAAATCTTAGCTCTTTTTCAACTTCCATCCTAAATAGCTCTTCTGGCTATTTATATCTGATTCAGGAAATCTTAACTCCTACTGCTACAAATTAACTTCGGTCTTCAGCCAGATTCTGAGGGCGTTTCAAACATAGTAACATGATCCCGAATGAGAACAGGATTCTATATACCTTTGATAAACTTTTATAAAATACTTTTACCTTCCAGTTAAGGAATAAATAGATAAAGCCCACTAAAATGAGGAGAGAAAGCTAGGCATTATAGTTTCTAGCCAATTTTTAAGAATTTCTATGGCAAAAAATGAAAACAAATTTCAATATTGCTCATTTTGTATTGGGTGGCTTCAGTTCATATTTCATTCTGTTTCAAGTGCCTATTCCAAACTCCATTCACAGTTCTACCACCTTTCCTTACAAATCATGATCCTGACTTACTTTCTAAAGAGCATCAAAACTTCAAAAGCTAACAATTCTAATTATTCTTCCCCACTATATTGGGTCAGCTCTTCCCACTCTCTTCCTCCTCACATTATCAAGATACCTTCTCACTGAGTTAGTAAATTCATTCCGATTTCAAGACAACTAAGTTCTGTAACGTGCCTTTCCCACTTTCCTTTCAAAAATCATTACTTCTCTGGCGCTTTCCTCTCACCAGTTCAAGATCCCCCATGTCCAGAGAAGTCATTACTTAATCCCGTTTCCTGAATTCCTATTATCACAACTCACCAGTTCCATCTACTTATAACCATGAAATAATTCTTCTTTTTCCTTTTGGCCACTACATCTAGACCAATCAAGTAGAGCTCAACTTTTGTCTTCTCTTAAAAGTTTCTACAACTGAGTACTATATTCTGCCTACAGATGCCAATTTAAAAAGATAACTCGGAAAAGTTTAATAGACCAAGTGTGCATGTATGTATACATGTGTGCACGTGCTGTACTGTGTTCTATTAGACTGTAACAACTAGAACATAATAATGTCTTTCACATACATCATAGGGTACATAGTTCCAAAGTAATTTAGAAATTGCCAAGTCCTTTGTTATAAAGGAGTAAAACCTTGATGGGATAAAACCTATTATTTTTCCCCTCAGATATCATCTTTTGACTTTTCTATATTTTCTGTAAAAATGCATTATTTTATTTTTTAAAATATTTGGTAATAAAAGTGTATCTCAAGCGCCACATGAGGCAGCAGAGGCTGTAGCCCCAGCTACTCAGAAGGTTAAAGAGGGAAAATAGCCTGAGACCAGAAGTTTGAGGCCAGTCCCGGCAACATCGTGAGATTTTCATCCCTTCCTCCCCAACCAAAAAAGTATTATCAGAGCAAGGACAATAAATACATTTTAAAGGGGAGATCTGGCAGTCATACCAGTAAAAACAAGTGACCACATCTATCATTTCCAAGAGTGAGACAACCTGACACTATGTCTTCTGGTATGCTGCAATAAACATACAACATCACCTATGCAGTATTTTTGCCAAAATGTTTATCTGAATCTCATTACTAAATCTCCATAAACTTAAAATACATCTAAAATGCTCCTTTTTCATGCTGTATTCCCAATTTACCACTACAAAGGGCCTCCTGCAAGGACCCTTCAAAATCATCACCGAAAATAGAGTGGTAGAATGAGAAAAGACTTGGAGCTAGACAGACCTGAGTGTGAATTCTGACTCTGCTGCTTAATAAGCTTGGTTAAACCCTAAGCCTCAGCTTCCTCATCTCTAGTGCCCTTTAACCCCAAACAATCTGAGAGTAAGTAATATGTATCATGGCCCTTTACCTCTGAATACTTAAATGTGTGTTTACTAAGAATAAGGATACTGCTTTACCTAACTGCCGAACAGGTGCCAAATTAACTAAATTTTTTAAGTTACTTTTTATTTTTTTATTTTTATTTTTTTGTTTGTGAGTTGGAGTCTCATTCTGTCGCCCAGACTGGAGTGCAGTGGCACACTCCCAGCCACCGCAGCCTCAACCTGCTGGGCTCCAGCGATCCTTCCGCCTCAGCCTTCCAAGTAGCTGGAACTACAGGTGCACGCGACCACGCCCAGCTAATTTTTTTACTTACTGTAGAGATGAGGTCTCGCAAGTTGCCCAGGCGGGTCTCAAACCCGTGGGCTCAGGCAATCCACTCACCTCAGCCTCCCAAAGCGTGGGATTACTTTAAGCCGGGCTGAGCCACCGAGCCCGGCTTAAAGTTACTTTTTAAAGAAACTATCTACGCTTTAATAAAATGAAAGATAAAAATCAATGCTTGCTGTTCAGAGGCAAAGATAGCAGCTATGAAATTTATAAAATTGGGTCAGGCAAGGTAGCTCATGCCTGTAATCCCAGCACTTTAGGTGGCTGAGGTGGAAGTATTGCTTGAGATCAGGAGTTCAAGACAAGCCTAGGCAACATAGTTTCTACTAAAATCAAAAAGTTATCCAGGCATTGTGGCACAAACCAGTAGTCCCAGCTACTCAGAAGTCAAGGCAGGAAGATCGCTTGAGCCCAAAAGTTTGAAGCTGCAGTGAGCCATGATCATACCACTACACTCCAGCCTTGGCGACAGAGTGAAACCCCAATTTTTCAAAAAAAAATTAGAAATTAGTTTAACTTTGAAGTTTAAGACCCTGTCAACTGTAAAGAAAACTTCCTAGAAGCTAGTCAAATAGTCAATGATTGTTCATACTTACTAGGTATGTAGGGACTACAAAGTACATGCCTACTACCCTCATTTAAAAATACACCACAGTCCTTTCAGGAATTCAAAAATCACAAATGGAACATCACAATGCTACAAAAAAGTGCTAACTTGGGGTTTCAGTATACAGTACCCAAAAAATCTGTTACAAGAGAGAAAGAGAACTATCTTCAATTGAATTCATCAAATGTTTTAACTTCTACCATGTGCCAGACACTGTCAATACTCTAGTAAGGCTGCCATGGTTCTTGCCCTCAGACTCTACAGAATAAGTGGAAAGACAATCAGGGTGTTATCTGCTATGACAGCAGAGAAATCAAAAGTTAAAGAGGCACCTTATATAGCAAGAAAGGAGGGAAATGTCAAAAATTTCCCAGAGGAAATAACATCAAGCTGAAACCTCAAGGGTAGAATTGAAAGAGAAGAGACTTTGAAGTGTCTGACTCAGAAGGACTGCATATGCAAAGGGTCGAAAGTAAGAGGGACAGAACTTTAAGAAAACAGAAAGTTGGGCCTGGCATGGTGACTCAAGTCTATAACCCCAGCACTTCGGGAGGCCGAGGTAAGAGGACTGACTGCCTGAGCCCGTGAGTTTGAGACCAGACTGGGCAACATGGTGAGACCTCGTCTCTACAATAAATCAAAAAATCAGCCAGGCATGGTGGCACATGCTCGTAGTCCCAGCTACTTGGAAGGATTGATTGAGCCTAGCAGGTCAAGGTTGTGGTAGCTGTTAGCATGCCACTGCCCTTCAGCCTGGGTGTCAGAGTGAGACTCTGACTTAAAAAAAAAAAAAAAAAAAAGAAGAAGATACAACCTAATATTCCATAAGAGAGAAATGAGAAATAAAGTATAGGAAATCACAGCACAGGTTTTATACATTTACAAGACTTTGTCCAAGCGTTTTCAATGACATGGAAAATGATTATAAATTCAGAAAGAAAGATAGCTTGGGATTATCTTTAACTTTCTTGTATTTACACAACCAACATATATAACTTTTATCACTAGGAAGGGGGGCGAAAATCCTTAAGCTTCTTCATTCGCTTGCCCAAAATATTGATTCTACCAAAGTTGAGGGAAAAAAAAGTAAAAACACAAAAAAATTGTGGAAGAGTCATCAGTACTACATTCCAAAAGCCTGATCAATATGGAAAAAAGCAAACAAAATTTTACCCATGGAAATATACTATTTGAATTTTTGAAGTCCTTTATAATACCCCTATATGTCATTACAATTTCAGCAGGAGTCTTTTTAATATGCAATTGAATCTACAGTCCAACCAGCCAATAAACTATCTTTAGAATTTAATAGCATGTTAAAAAAAAAAAAAAGGATAGAACCAAAGGAACTTGTTGTTTTCAGAAACTGAACAGGGGCTATTTCACACCTAAACCAGTGCTCCTAGTTTAAAATCCTGTGGCAAAGAACCTATCAGATGTTTGTAAAATGAACAGACAGATTTCATTTCAAATGGACATGTGCCAGCTTGTTCTTCTATGCCCATTAGAGTTTTAGCAGAAACCAAGAATTTGACTAATATGGGTAGACATACATAAGCCATTCAAATGATTATTGCAATAGAACAAGATCGAGATATTCTAGTCACTAACTCTGCTTTAACATAGGTCTTAAAACAAGTCTTTTCCTATGTTAAGATGATGTAGTTAGGTGATTAGAAACTCTCAATCTATTAAAAAAAATTTGAGAGAAAGTTGTTCTTACACAGGACAGGCTGAGAAACTAGGCAGACTGCCACCACCAATCACTTGACACTTGACCACAGTGCTTGAAACTCCTGTTCTATTACTCAGTGGTGCTCCTTGGCTCATAGTTGCTAACCGAGAGCCCGTCCCTCAAAGTTCCAACTTGTGCCAGGCGCAGTGGCTCAAGTCTACAACCCTAGCACTTTGCGAGGCCAAGGCGAGAGGACTGTCTGATTCCAGGGGTTCAAGACCAGTCTGGGCAACTTGGTGAGACTTCGTCTCTGCAGTAAACCAAAAAAAATTAGCCAAACGTGATGGCGTGCGCCTGTTGTTCCAGCTACTTGGAAGGCTGAGGCAGAAGGATCCCCTGAGCCCAGCAGGTCGAGGCTGCGATGGCCGTGAGCATGCCACTGCACTCCAGTCTGGGCAACAGAGACTCCAACTCAAAAAAAAAAAGTTCCAACTTGACTTAGGATGAAACAAGTATCAACAGGAGCTTTTCTGAAAGTGCATTACATTGGCCACAAAGATTCCATGAAGAAAAAATTCAAGAGATACAATTTTTTTTTTTTTTTTTTTTGAGTTGGAGTCTCCCTCTGTCGCCCAGACTGGAGTGCAGTGGCTGCTCCCGGCCACTGCAGCCTCGACCTGCTGGGTTCCGGCGATCCTTCCGCCTCAGCCTTCCAAGTAGCCGGAATTACAGGCGCACTCTACCATGCCTGGCTAATTTTTTGATTTATTGTAGAGATGAGGTCTCGCCAAGTTGCCCAGGTGGGTCCGGAACCCGCGGGCTCAGGCAATTCACTCACCTTGGCCTCCCAAAGCACAGAATTACAGGCTGAGCCACCGAGCCTGGCTGCTCACTTTTTAAGTAGGTTTTTTTTTCCCCTTTTGACTTGAGTTCCCTGTAGATTTTCTCCTTTTGACCCTTGTCAGATACATAATTAATATTTTTTCCCATTCTGTGTGTGGTCTCCCCACTCGCTTAATGGTTTCTTTTGCTGTGCAGAATCTTTCAGTTCAATGAGGTCTGACTTATCTATTGTATATTTTACGTCCTTCACTTTTGGGGATTTAATCAAGAATTGATTGCCTACTCCTAAGTGCATAAGTGTGTCTCCTATGTTTTCTTCTATGAGTCTCATAGTTTGAGGTTTTATGCTTAGGTCTTTTTTTCATTTAGAGGTTTTTTTGTTTTTGTTTTTTGTTTTGGGGGTTTTTTTTATGGTCATAGGTAGGGGTCCTGTTTCTTCTGCATGTGGTCAGCCAGTTTTCCCAGCACCATTAGCTAAACAAAGTTTCTTCTTTGAAGTGGTCGTTATTGCTGGTTTTCTCAAAGATGAGTTGGTTAAGAGATTAGGTTTTTGCTTCCAGGATCTCTATCCTGTTCCATTGGTTTATATGTCTGTTCTTGTACCAGTACCAGGCTATTTTAATTATTGTAACCTTATAGTAAAG
>CAUYQG010119758.1:0-14533 GCA_963574415.1 Tarsius wallacei | reverse complement strand
TGAGTTATCCAGAGGTGAAAGTTATTGAATTCAAGTCTGAGAAACTACCACATGCACTTGTCTGTGTAAAAAAATATATATTTTAGAGGTCACTTACTAAAACACTATAATGACATTTAATTGACCAATTTGATTATCTCTTTATCGTAAATTAACTGTATTATAAGCAGTCATAAATCATGAGAAGTATAAGTATTTTTGTTTGTTGTTCGATTGCATCACCAATTCCCTATCTTTCATTTACTCCATTCCAGCTGAAAATAAACAAGGTCAACCCCATGCAAAGCCCTAATACATTGCTGTTGGGGTATACGCCCAACTTCCCTTCTCCTTACCTGTTCTCCCAGTGTCCTGCATGACCACTTTTCTTCCAAACTCAGACACCCAACACCTGCCTACAGTCTTCAGTACCTACACTATCAAAAGACATCCAGGTGGTCTTATTTGTTGATTAGATATACCTAAATTGTACCACAAAACTTTCTTTAATCTGGTTTTTACCTTTTAAAGATACTTTTTCTTTTAGTTTTGTAGAAGAAAAAATTAAAGTACCTCTCTCCTTTTATCAGAGGGAGATTTGATGACCATAAACAATCTCTTCAGGCCTGGAAACCTCTGTCCCAGACAGCTAAGATGAAGTTTATCTCTAAGCCAACATAGGTGATGAAAGTAAGTGCAAGGAGTTGGCAACAAAGATTATTCTAGGCCAAGAGAGAGGCAGGCATAAGCAAACAGCTACAGGTGGCATGAAAGTGCATACCCTAGCCGGGCTCGGTGGCTCAGCCTGTCATCCCGCGCCTTGGGAGGCTGAGGTGAGTGGATTGCCTGAGCCCGTGGGTTCGAGACCTGCCTGGGCAACTTGGTGAGACCTCATCTCTACAATTAAAAAAAAAAAAATTTAGCCGGGTGTGGCAGCGCGCGCCTGTAGTTCCAGCTACTTGGAAGGCTGAGGTGGAAGGATCACCGGAGTCCAGCAGGTCGAGGCTGCGGTGACCGGGAGCGGCCAGTGCACTCCAGTCTGGGCGACAGAGTGAGACTCCGACTCAAAAATAAATAAATAAATAAATAAAAAAGAAAGTGCATACCTTGTTTGGGGAGAATATGGTTAAGGATTTGGGAGTTTGGGCATTTATGCTTTAAGCTGTAGGTCAGCAAACGGAGCCAGAGGCCCCAGTCTCTCCTGTCACTGTTTTGGGACAACCACTAAGCTAGGAACAGATTTTACATTCTCCAATACTTGAAAAAAAGTCAGAAGAACAATAATATTAGGTGAGATGTGAGAATTTTATGAAATTCAAATTTCAGTGTCTATAAGTTGTGCTGGAGCACAGCTACACTTATTCATTTATACCTGTTTTCTCTGGCTGTCTTGGTGCACAATTAAGTAATTGAAATAGAGACCACGTGACCCACAAGCCCTAAGATATTTACTATCTGGCCCTTTACAGAAAAAGTTTGATGACTTCTCCTTTAGTTAAAGGAGAACAAACAGAGGGTTATAATGCAGAAAAATCATTATTATATTCATGTTTTAGAATGGGTCTAATAATATGAAGCGTTGAATTTCTGAATGCATACATTGCCAAAATGTCCTACAAGAAGTTAAATCAATGTATAGGCCATAAGAATGATAGAAGACTGCCCAATATATTAATTGGGCTCTTGATTTCAACAGGTACCATCACTGAGTATACACTTCTTGTTTTTTATTTTCAACTTTAATGGATCCAAAAATAATGCTGCCTTGTTATTTTCATTAAATTCTTTACTTATCAGATTGAATATTTTTTCAAATGTTTAGTAGCAATTCTTTATTTACTGAATGTCTATATTTTTAACTGTATTTCGAACAAGCTTTTAAATTGATGTGTAAGCTGGGTTTGGTGACTCAGCCTGTAATCCCGCACCTTGGGAGGCTGAGGTGAGTGGATAGCCTGAGCCTGCGGGTTCGAGACCCGCCTGGGCAACTTGACGAGACCTCATCTCTACAATAAATCAAAAAAATTAGTGGGCGTGGTACCGCGCGCCTGTAGTTCCAGCTACTTGGAAGGTGGAAGGATCGCCAGAGCCCAGTAGGTCAAGGCTGCGGTGGCCGGGAGCGGCCACTGCACTCCAGTCTGGGTGACAGAGTGAGACTCCAACTCAAAAAAAAATAAAAAATAAATTGATGTGTTAAGAACTCTTTATATATTACATTTAACCGTCAGCTGCAGGTTTGAGTAAGCAGGTTCAACCGAGGTATCCTGGAACAAAAAGCCTCAATAACGTGTCGTAGCAAGTCTGAAGCCTGCTTGCAGAATATCAGTTTGGTGGGTCATGCCCTCAATTATGCTGATACAAAATGGTCATCTGTAAAGTTAGACTAAAACAGGCCATGCACATATGCATCTCTTTAACTCATTTTTCTTTAATTTTGTATATTAAGGGACTACTTTGTTCTTGTTTCTTGTTTTACTGTTTGTTCATTTTCCTATTTGTTATTCCTTTGAACACAAAATGTGTTTCAAAACATTCCAAGGCAGTAGAATCAGTACCTTCTACCCTATCTTATCTGCTACTAACCATCTGTCTAGGCCAATTTAGATGCCTTGAACATGCCCGGTGCCTTACTCATCAGGAAAACTTTTTTTTTTTTTTTTTTTTTTTTGCCTTAACACGGATAGACCATAAGCATGACCATTTATCTTAACCTTCCTAGGCTAATTCCAAGGATATATCCCCACATTGAGTACTTGAAGACCACTTAGCTACTCAAAGACAGAGAGATCGGTACAGAAACATTGCAGGAAGTAAATGTAAACCTAGAAAACCTTCCAGTCACAGTAAAGACTTAACTCTTTCACAGGTCAGACATGAAGTTTCTATTTTCAGACTTCTTGAAGGAGAGAATACCAGAACAGCCTTTTGTTCTTTTAACAATTCTCAAATGAAAATTATGATTAAAGTTATGAAAACTTTTATACCCACTTAAAAAACAGCAATGTGACATCCCATTTCAGACTCCTCATCTTCAATCCCTTTATCCCAAATATTCAAATTTCATTAGAAAATAACAATTCCAAACTCCAAGATTCTTCAATGACCAGGCACTTAAAATTATACTAGATAATAAGAAACTCGACCATGGACGCTTTTTTCCATTAAATTTTCTCAGCTTTTGTACCCTCTTTCATGGTTCATAATTTGAATTAATCATTTCTGTGGAAAAGCTGACATTCTATTGAGATAAAAACTCATCTAATTTTTGTAGCTAAGGGCACTGAGGCAAGCACTTTACAAGCAGTAGAAGAAAAATAAAAATTTTTACAATATTCACTAGAAGCAACACAATGAAAAAGCAGCTGCATGAAACTAATCCTCCTTTTCCAGAAAGAAGTAAGGACAACTGGGGTTTAGAAATGGGAATCAGGGGGTAGCAAACTCAAGTCAAGTTTACAACTGCAACAGTTTTTAAGGGAACTCTCAAAAGTCGTTGATACAGAAGATTATTGCTGATATGGTCCTCTTTGTCCAGGATGGAGATCAAAAGCGCAGTTTACCATGGTCTCTCCAACGACACAATCCTCTCTCCTGTACCTATCCCCACTCACACCCACACGCAAGTGTTTCTCGGCTCCCAACCAAGCCAGGTTTCATGGTGGGATGAAAATGTTGTTCCAGACCCTCAGTTGTTGAGGAATAGCGAGAAGCCCCAAATCTCGCTTTTCTCATTGCCCCAGACCAAACCCTGGCTTCTTTTTTACTCCCAGAACACTCTAAGTCTGTGGCAAGGTGAGACTGGAGAGCGCTTGCTATTGGATCCCAAGCAGAGTTCTTGGTGGTAGCTCTCAACTGTTCCGAGAGTTCCCCGGGGCAGTCAGTGAGGGTGTGATCCAACATGACCTTCCCAAACCATCTCAAGAGGTAGCACCTGCTAATTCTCTGCTAAGACTGTTGTTAGCAGGGGCTTGTTCCAAGCACTTGCTCAAAGCTCTGGGAAATGGAGTACTTCTGTGTTAACCTTCTAACTTCCGCACTTTCTGTGGTTCTTTGGGGTAAGATACACCTTCACTCATCTTCTATTGAGTGAAACACATACGTTTTTAAGCAGCAGCCATATAGAGTTCATCACCCACATCTTCTAGGATGGAACGCTGTATTCTAGCCCTTTGTCACTCAAAAGCTAGTCTAAGGACCAGCAGCATTGGGATGACCTGGGGGTGGAATAGAAATGCAGATCTCACCCTCCACCTCAGGCCTACTAAATCAGACTGTATTTTCTCAAGAATTCCAGGTGATTCATTAAAGCTTAAGAAGCACAACAAGTGAATTTTTATTTGTGTGTCCTACTCACTCACATATGAGACAAAGAGGCATAAATCCAAACCCCTTTTGGGAAATACTGCTTGCTTTTATCCAGTAAATTTCCAAGGGAAATGCACAGCAAGATATTCTAACATGCATGGGTTATACCCAAGTAAAGCATCCCTTGAGGTTGACAAATGTCTTTCTGTGCAAACATGGAAAGCAATGGCATCTGATGTGAGCTGATTTAATTTGCAAATCATATGTCGTATTTACGCAAATAATGACAAGTACCCCCCTTGCCTTCTCCAACAAAACCCACACTTTTATGTCACACATTATTTCTGTCCCAAATCCATGACACTGTTCCTAGTAACACTTTCATGAAATTGTTTCTCGTGAGAGAAAGAAAATCTAAAAATGATTTTTAATAATCTTTGTGAGTTATCTGTAACGTTAAAATAGATCATCGATAAAAGCCAGAAATTTCGCAACTGTGACTCTCACCTTGATATCTCTCACTGGTATTGTCTACGGTAAGAATAATCCGACATATAAATATCTCAGTTTCATCTCCACTAGGCATCTTTAGTGAAAGAGTCTAAAAAGCTGAATGTTTAACAAGCACCAGCATGAATCTTAGCAACAAGGAATTTTGAAAAACTTGGCAAGTTGCTCTACACATGGGAAGGTATCAGATTCACCAGGGTGCACTCTTGTTTAAAAAAAAAAACAAAAAAAACAAAACAAAAAAAACAGGTTTCTGGATCCCAGCCTGAGGGCCTGATTCAGTAGATTGACAGAGGAGCACAAGATCTGCCTAATAGATGCTAAATAAAATATTCCAAGAACCACTCCCCTGAAAAGCATTGCATGGCGGCATAACCCCATTGCAGATTTGTCCCCATCCCTGACTCTGGGCCCAAAGTTGTTCCCAGGTCATAGTCTACCGGATCACATTTCTCATGGTTATGGTTCAGACCTTTACAGTCCAATTTAACACAAAATGTGTTCTTGCCTCAATGACGTTACTGACTAGTCCCCTGTAATTTTCCTATCAACAGCTGAACTCCCTTCCACTCCTTTGGTTCCTCAGTAAAAGCTCCTGTCCTCAAAGCCCAAATTACCCTTGATAAGGTCATGGAAAAATTCTTCAGGCTCTATCCAATGCCAGCTTCTTGAGCAGAACTTTACTATCTATCTGCTGTCTGCCTTGGGGATCCTTGTCCATTGCTTTGGTCTTTTCTTTGTTTGATTGGTCAGAGGTTTTCATATTTATTTTTAGTCATGAAACTTTTTCAAAAAACCCTTACATGGAACTCCAATAAAATACAAACCAAGCAAAACTGCTTTGAGATGGTGGGAGAAGAGACAGTGTGGGCAGGACCTAATTAGACACTCTTCCCACTCCCCAGTGCACACATGTGTGCTCACACATGCACTTTACACACTCGTTCACTCATTTGCACACACAAAGCTATTTGCCCACTTGTGCGCACATTGGCATGTGCACACCCTAACTCAATCACATTAACACACACACATCCGCATGCACTGCCCTATTTATACACATATATCCACATATACATACCTCATTCACTCACATTTATACCCACACAAACTCACACCTCCCGGGCCCCAAGGCAGTTCTGCAGAACTTTTTGGATCCATAGAACACCATGTGAAAAATCTCTACTCTGTTTCATGGATTCAGTTTTTTAGCTATAGTAGGGCTGAACAGCCTGCTTAAACTTGAATGCTTGCCTTTAAATCTACTTTTTAAAGTGCAAGATTAACTGTCTCTTCTTAGGAAAAAAACTAATTAAATTCACTCCCATGTTCACACTTCCAATTCTACTTTACTCTATGGATTTGGTAAAAATTCTCATCCTAACATTTCCTAGTCAGACTTATTCAACCACTTATCAAGCTTGGGTTGCTATGTGCTTATAAATATTCTCAGGAAAAATAAATTAGTAAATGAGAATAGGAATCATATGTGCAACTGGAATATCTAGGTATTTAATTTTTTTGGTCCTGTTGCAAATTATATTGTTTTTAAATTAAAATTTCTAATAATTCAGTGTTAGCATACTGAAACACAATTGATTTTTACATATCAACTTTGTGCCCTGGAATCTTGCCAGACTCATTTAAATGCTATTATTTTTTTCTTTCCAATCTGCATGCCTTTTATTTCTTTGGTTTACATGATTGTACTGGCTAGGACCTCCACTATGAGGATTAGGAATTGTGAGGACAGATATCCTTGCCTTGTTCCCAATCTCTGAAGGAGAGCATTCTATCATCATTAAATATGTTATAAGCTATAGGCCTTTTTGTAGATGCTTTTTATCTTATATAAGAAAATTTCATTCTACCCCTGGTTTGAATAAGAGTTTTTATCATGAACAGATGTCAAATATTATCCAGAAGATCATATGGTTTTTTCCTTCTTCAGTCTGTTGATATGGTGAATTTCATTGATTGATTATTTGCATATTGAACCAACCTACATATCTGGTATGAACTCCACTAGGTCTTGATATATTATCCTTTTTATATAGTGCTGGATTCAATTTGCTAATATTTTCTTGAGATCTTACATCTCTTGAGATTTTACATCTATGCTTACAAGTGATGTTGGACTATGGTGTTCATTTTTTTTGTTCAATATCTATGTCTGATTTTGGCATCAGGGAAATATTGGCCTCAAAAAGTGAACTGAGAAATATTCTTTCATTCTGTCTTTTCTGAGTTTGTGTAGAACTGGCATCATTTTTTCCTTTAATCATTGTTAGAACTTACAAGTGAAGACATTGGAGCCAGGAATTTTCTTCATGAGAAATAATTATTAATTCAATTACTTTACTTGTTATAGGTATATCCATATTTTTATCTTTCTTCTGGAGTCAGTAACAAAAATTGTGTCTTTTTAATCATTGATCAATTTCAATTAAATTGTCAACTTTTTAAATTTAGTATGTACTGAACTGCTAGTTAATCTGTTTAGGCTGATCTGATCTCATTGGCTCTGTCTGTAAAAGATTGCTGTATTACTATACTCAATAGTGTTCTTTCTCAATTTTCCTTTAGAAAAGATGTATAATCCATATATTCCATCATTTCATTTCAGTATCGACTCAATACATGAAAACCATATTTTCCTTCCTTAAAAAATTCACTTATTATAGAAGAAATATGTGTTTTCTAAAGAAAATATAGACGACTTTAATGAAATTCTATTCATGGGTAAATACTAGATATTCTTCAATGCATATTCTCCCAGTATTTTTTCTCATGAAACATATTTTTAACTAAAATAATATCAAAATGAACAAAACATGTTGTTGGATGGTGACTTAGTCTCCCATTGCTGCTGCGACAATTTATCGCAAACTTTGTGGCTTAAAACAAAGACAAGTTTCTAATTTTACAGTTCTGGAAGTCAAAAGTCCCAGATGAGTTTCACTAGGCAAAAATTAAGTTGTGGGCAGGCCCACGCTCCCTGTGGAGGCTCTGGGAAAGACTCTGCTTTGTTGCTTTTTCCATTTTCCAGAGGTTGCATGGTTTCCTTGGCCCATGGCTCCTTCCTCTATCTGCTAAATGAGTAGATTTTAGCTGCTCTTGCCACACACAGGGTAACTCTATGAAATGATAGATATGCTAATTTGTTTTATCATAACAACCATTTCACTGCCCATATGTGTCCCGTAAGACATGTTATGGGTCACCGCTTTGCTAGACTTTGGGGTGGCCATGTGCTCTTTGAGCTATGGCTGTCACCATGGTCCCTGGATTTGGTCCCTCTCCCACCATGGGGAAGTGAATCTTTTCTCTCTCTCTCTCTGATTTACTTTTAAATAAACTATATTTTCTAATCTAAAAAAAAAGATCATGCTATGTACCTTAAATATACAAAATGGAATTTATTTGGAAAAAAAATCAAGTATTTGGCATTGAGTTTTTCATATTATTTCTTGATAATTATTTTAATTTCTGCAAAGTTAGTATATAGCCTTTTTCATTCCTGACTTTTATTATATGTATCTTTTCTCTTTTATGCCAGTTATTTATTTATTTATTTATTTATTATTATTTTTTGAGTTGGAGTCTCACTCTGTCATCCAGACTGGAGTGCAGTGGCCGCTCCCGGCCACTGCAGCCTCGACCTGCTGGGCTCCAGTGATCCTTCCGCCTCAGCCTTCTGAGTAGCTGGAACTACAGGCGCACATTACCACGCCCGGCTAATTTTTTGATTTATTGTAAAGATGAGGTTTCGCCAAGTTGCCCAGGCGGATCTCGAACCCGCGGGCTCAGGCAATCCACTCACCTCAGTCTCCCAAAGCGCAGGATTACAGGCTGAGCCTAAAGGCATTTTGTATTATAAATTTCTCTATAAACAATGCTGCAGTCCACAAGTTTTGATAGGCTGTGTTTTTCTTTTCATTCCATCCATAATACTTTCTCATTATTTTTGTAAATTACTCATTGACTTATAGTTATCTAGAAGTGTCTTTTTAGATTTCCAAATATTTTTGGAATTTTCAGGTACTTTTCTGTTATTAATTTCTAGGTTAGAGTTCCTTATGATTAGAGAACATACCTTTTGATTAATTTCAATTGTTTAAAATGTGTTAAGACATGTCTTATGGTCCCTCTTGGTCTAGCTTGGTGTCCGCTTCATATGCACCTGGAAAGAGCACGTTGTCTGCTGTTGTTGGGTGGAATCTTAGGTAAACATTAGCTATGTTAATTAATAGGTTGCTCAGGAATTCTGTAGTTACCGGTTTTCTGTCTACTTGTTCTAGCAATTACTGGGAAAAGAATATAGTACGTATGTTTCTTTCCTTTTGCTTCTGAGCAATCTCTGTCTTTATAGCTAAAGTGTAGGCATCCTATCCTTGGGATTGTTTCTTTTTAAATTCAACTCAACAATCTGTTTATTAATTTGTTTAGATCATTTGCATTTGATATGATGATTGATAAGGCTGAAGTTGGGTCTAAATGTTACTATTTGTTTTCTCTGCCCTGGCTAAGTTTTTTCCCTCAGTTTACCTTTTCTATCTTTCAAATAATTATTTAAATTTTAATATTCCCTTTTAGTTTATCTACTGGCTTTTGGTTCTATCTCTTTATGGTGTGATTGCTTTAATACATATCAAATCTTTCATGATCTAATTAGCTATTATTTTAACATTTTGAATAAAATATAGAAGTCTTTCTAATATATAGATGTCTTTATCCTCCTCCTTTATGTTATATTTATATATGTCAAATGTAGTATACTTACAGACATGGAAAACCTCATCAGAAAATATTATAATTTTTGTTTTCAACTGTAACACATATCTTAAAGAACTCATGAGGAGAAAAGTATAGTTTTAATATTTACCTAGATATTTACCACTTTTAGTGTTCATTCTTTATTGTTGTTTCCTTTCTTTTTTTTTTTTTTTTTTGAGTTAGAGTCTCAGACTGGAGTGCAGTGGCCAGTCCTGGCCACCGCAGCCTCGACCTGCTGGGCTCTGGCAATCCTTCCGCCTCAGCCTTCCAAGCAGCTGGAACTACAGGCGCGCGCTACCACGCCCGGCTAACTTTTGATTTATTGTAGAGATGAGGTCTCATCAAGTTGCCCGGGCGGGTCTCGAACCCATGGGCTCAGGCAATCCACTCTCCTCGGCCTCCCAAAGCTCTGGGATTACAGGCTGAGCCACCGAGCCCAACTTGTTTCCTTTCATTCTAAAAGATTTTATTTAGCATTTGTTCTACAGCAGATTTATTGGTGATGCATTTTCTTTCATCTGAGACGTTTATTTTGCCTTCATTTCTAAAGGATAGTTTCCCTGATTATAGAATTATGAATTGACAGGCTTTTGGGTTGTTTTCTGGTTTTTGTTTTTTTAGCACTATGAAGATATATTTCGCTGTCTTGTGGTCTCATTGATTTTTGTTCATCCAGCTTGCATTTTCTTTTATATATAAAGTATCATTTCTTACTAGCTTCTTTCAACATTTTTTGTCCTTTTTTTCATTATCTCAATTATAAGGTGTCTGGGCATAGATTCCTTTAAATTAATCCTGTTTGGGGTTTGCTGAGCTTCTTGAATCCACAAACTTGTATCCTCTACCATGTTTGTATAGTTCGGGGCCATTATTATTCCCTTGTGTGTATTTTCTCTATCAATCTTTTCCCCATCTTTCTGAAACTCCAGTGAACTTTACATTAGAACTTTTGATATTATCTTAAAAGTCCCAGAGGCTCTGTTCATTTTTTCCCCCAGCATTTTTCTCCCTGTCCTTCACACTGAATAATTTCTACAAATCTAGCTTTGAGCTCACTGACTCTTTTCTTCCTCGTGTCCATTCTAGTATCAAGTGTATCCATTGACTTTCTCAGTTCAGATATTGTTTTGCCTTTATAAAATTTCCATCTGCTTTTCAATCATTTCTATTTATCTAATGATAATTTATTTCTATTCATTTCAAATATTTTTATCAATACTTTGATGGTTCCAACATCTACTCAAGCTAGAAATTTCATCTGCTAGTAACTATTGTCTTTTCTCTTGAGAATTAGTCATGTTTTTCTGCTTCTTTCTATATGGACTAACTTTGGGTTCTATCCTGGGTATTTGACTATTATGTCATATGTCCTGTTAAAAATCTATTGGGCCATGTTAATTTGTTTGTTTTAGCAATCAATAGATTTATAATGCACATTTGGTTTACTTTTTGTGTTTAGTGATCCTAACTCAGTTCTGTTTCCAAAGGTTGTGCTATGCTGCTTTGCACTTGTCCAATATATGCACCACTCAGGGGTTAGCCTGAAACTCGGGCAAAGGTTTATATCTCAGCTCAGGTTACAAAGATTTTGCTTTGTTTGTTAGGGTCTGTCAAACAAATGTTTCGCTCAGAGATGAGCCTTGAACTTGTTTGGGTCCAGACACAGAATCAGGGGTTCTCTTCTCTAGCTATCTCCTCTCGGTGATAACCCCGTATTCTCACACACGCGTAGGCCTCTTTTTCTGTATGTTCTGGCCAGAAAGACAGGACCTCTCTCAGAGTTTTAGCTGCCTGTACTGACAAAGTTATGCTTCTCTGGGACTGAGGCCTGACATCAGGGCAAAACAAGAGAGGAAAAGAAGAAAAATAAAACAAGGATGCTGTCACCTGATTTAGGTCGCAGGAACACCTTTTTCTACCCGTTTGCGGTAGGTGAATGGGGTTGCTACTGGAGTTTGTGCCTCCCACGCCTCCACTGTGCCATTCAGGGCCAGAAGAGTAAAGAAGAAGAACAGCAACAGCAACAAAAACACTTTCCCTTATGGGTCACATCTGCAGCATTTTCGTCCCTTCTACAGCACTCCGTTTTTGTTAAATTTCAAGTAACTCCAGACAGTTGATTTTTTTTTTTTTTACTTTATCCAAATATTTTTAGCTATCATCAGTAGGAGAGATAGGTTTGTATTATTCTAACTTGGACAGAACCAGAAGGCAGAAGAACCTATAAATAAAATTTGATTTACACGGTCCCACATGAAATAACAGGTAATTATCGATTGTCTATGAATCAATCTATTTCTAGAGAGGAAGTATAACGACCCTGGACCACGATTTTATTAAAAACTTTCAAAATTATAGTTACTAAATATAAGTTTTAGAAGACAATATAAGAATTTACCAGAAGATACTCCCCATATTTACTAGAAGATTGTGGTAAAGCTCAAATACCTTACACCTTTTTGTAAAGTTTTGTTGGGGGGGGAACAACCTAAAACAGGCTATGTCTGAAGTCCTCCCTTATACCTTAATTTCACAATTTGGGTGTATTTTAAAGGAAATAAAATCCATCTAATCCCTTGAACTCCCATCAACCAAATATTGTTTTTCAGAGCCACTTGATATTTCAGACCTTAGTAGAAGTTTATTTCTTTCCCCTTGTAATAACAGGAAGTGGTCATCTGCCCAAAGTAAACTTACTTGAAAATCTTGAGAAGGTCATGCTGAGTTCACAACTTCAAATGCGAACAGTTCATGGGTGCGTACTTAATTTGGCAACATTTACATATTTGCTTTCTTTCGTCTTAAAAATCACCTGGTATAAGGTGCATTTACAGAAATTACAATTCATCGATGGTAAAAATATTCACAAAGGGAAGGGTGGACCCTGAGAAAAAAAATCATAGAGAATTTTGTTGAATGTAAAAACTGAAACAATCTGAGCAAAATAAATAACATAAACAGGTGGAACAATTCGGCAGTTAGAGGCACAAACACCCCTCACCGTTGAAAATCTGTGTATAATTTTTGACTCTCCAACTTAACTGCTAACGGTTTAGTTGACCAGAAACCCTACTGATAACATTAACCGGCAATTGGCAGACATTTTGTATACGATATGTATTAAATATTACATTCTTCCAACAAGGTAAGCTCGAGAAAAAACCGCATTAAGAAAATTATAAGGAAGAGAAATACATTTACTCTTCATTAAGTAGAAGTGAGTTATCCTAAAGGCCTTCATATTGAGTTAGGCTGAGGAAGAAAGGGAGGCAGCAGGGTTGGTCTCGCCGTCTCAGGGATGGCAGAGACAGAAGAGCGTCCGTGTGTAAAGTGGACACAGGTCACTTGTATCGGTTTATACCCACCATGTAAAATAAATACCCATGAGTCCAAACTGATGTCATTGAATGAATGAAAAAGCAAGCAGATAAATATAGGCGGGCAAAAACTGTTTTCTTCTCTCTATTCATAACACTTCTGACACCAAACGTGTATGGGTTTTTCCCACACCAAGCAACTTTTCATTTCTCTGCAGACACCAACTGGGTGACCAATTAAATTCACTCCCGATCCTATCTACCTGGAGTGGGCTCAGAGCTCACAGGTTAGGGGCTCAGGCCCACAAGTTTGCGCCTACTTCATACACCAATCGCAAGGTGTATGGTCATCAGATCTCACTCACAATTTTTCTCCAGTGGGCTGCAAATCAGAGTCGCTGCACATGACCGATCCCCTTCTCAGGTTCAATCATTTGTTAGAAGAGCTAACAGAACCCAGGAAAACAGTTTACCAGTTTATTACAGAGGATACAGCTCAGAAACAAACAGACAGAAGAGATACAGAAGATAAGATGTGGATTTGACGCTTCCAAATCCTCTCCAAGCATACCTCCCAGCACCTCCGTGTCTTCTCCGGTCTGGTTGCTCTATGAACAGCATCCTTGAGGGTTTTCACGGAGGCTTCATTATACAGGCATGACTGATTAAATCACGGGCCGCTGGTGATCGCTCAACTTTCAGCCCCTTTCCCCACTCTAGAGATTTGGGGCTGGGGTTGAAAATGTCACTGCTCTAGTCACATGGGGAGTCCCCTACAACCAGCCTCCATCTGGAGACTTTCCAGGATCCCACAAGCATCAGCCATCTCATTAGCATGCACAAAGACACACCACTTAGGCGATTCTAAGAGTTTTTAGAGTGCTATGCCAGAAAATAGGGATATATGTATCTATTTAATCTTACCATAATGGTCTTGTGTGTGTGCGTGTGTGTGTGTGTGTATGTATACAGACAGACACATACACACATATATATACTTATGTATGTGTGTGTAGCTCTCTCTATGTGCATATATAGAGAAACAAGCATCTCACTCTGTCACCTAAGCTGGAGTACAGTGGTGCAATCATAGTTCACTACAGCCTTGAACGCCTGGACTCAAGCTATCCTCCTGCCTCAACCTCCCATGTAGCTGGGACTATAGGTACACGCCACTACCCCCAGCTGATTTGTTGTTGTTGTAAAGATGAAATCTTGCCATGTTGCCCATGCTGGACTTGAACTCCTCACCTCAAGTGATCCTCCCACCTTGCTCTTCTAAGGTGTTGGGATTACAGGTATGAGCCACCCCAGCTGGTCTCCACATATATGTTTCTTATTATAAATCATAATATCCAAGCAAATCAATAAACAAGGGATAATAGAGGAATTTCACGTACAAAAGAATTTCAAGCAATTTATGTAGATATTTTTCCCTCAATGAGATAAGCTTACCTTCCCACCCCATAAGTGTGGGCTGGACATGTTGACTTCACAGCGATGTCATGTTGATCTCAAGTACCCTTGATATGATTTGATGAGAATAGCCCTTTACCTCTGTGGTTTTCTCCCTCAGATCTATAAACCTGTATAACTTTTTTTAAAACATCAGAACAATTGTCATACAGGCACATTCTACAAACAAC
>CAUYQG010119755.1:0-13744 GCA_963574415.1 Tarsius wallacei | reverse complement strand
GAGACCTCATCTCTACAATAAATCAAAAATTAGCCGGGCGTGGTAGCACGCACCTGTAATTCCAGCTACTTGGAAGGCTGAGGCGGAAGGATCACCGGAGCCCAACAGGTCGAGGCTGCGGTGGCTGGGAGCGGCCACTGCACTCCAGTCTGGGTGACAGAGTGAGACTCCAACTCAAAAAAAAAAAAAAATATTCTTCTTTGTCTCTGGTAACCATTTGTGTTTTAAAGTCTGTTTTGTATAATATTTGTATATCTGCCTCAACTCTCTTTTAATTACTATTTGCATAATATATCTTTTCAGTTTTATACTTTCAACTAGTTTGTGTATTTGAATCTAAAATGTGTCTCTTGTATATAGTATATAGTTAGATTCTGTTTTTTTATTATACCCATTCTGTCTCTTAATTTGGGAGCTTATTTATATTTAATGTAACTACTGATATGATATAATTTACATCTGACATTTTGTTCTTTGATTTCTATATCTTAGGTCTTTTTTGTTTCACTATTCCTTCACTGATACCTTCTTTTGTTTTAAATAGATATTTTATAGTGCATCATTTTAATTTTCTTGTGATTTCCTTTCTATTTTTGAGTTCTTAGTAGTTGATCTAGAGATTATCATTAACATCTGGGTTAATACTAACTTGATTTCAATAGCATACAAAACCTTTGATCCTTTTTGGTTCTGTCTCCCTTCTTTTTGCTATTATTATTGTAATTTACATCTTTACCCATTGTATGCCAATTAATTTAGGTTTATAATTACTGCATTATGTAGTTGTCATTTAAGTCAAAGCAAAGCAAAAGATGAGATACAAACAAAAATACATTTATACTGCCTTTTACTTTTACATATATATAGTTATTACATTTACTGGTACTCGTGACTTCTTTATATGGATTCATGTTACTATATAGTGTCCTTTCATTTGAACCTCAAGGTCATTCGGGGATGAGAGCTGAGGACCTCTTGTGTCTTTTGTGCAAATGCACACAGCTGCACACAGCCTGTGCATGCACAATGCCTTCTAGATTTATAGGAATATGTTGGAGCTGAAATTTTCAAAGCCCCTGTGGGAATCTCATGCTATGGCTTTTCCTTTTAAGCTTTTTGGCTAGTCTATTATTTGCCCCAACTTTTATCCATTGCCTCAGGCAACTGCAATGTTAAAACACTAGGCAAGCACTCCCTTCCCTGAGGCATTTAGCACTGAGTGAGTTTAAGTGAGTTTGAAAGACAGGCATTTTGAGTGAGGTTTTCTAGGAAACCACAAAACAGGTCAAATAATGACAATCATTTGGATATAGGGTCTGTTCTCACTCACTCAAGTGCCAGGAGTATAAAGTGCTGTTTTTTTTAAGACTGCCACTGAATGAAAGACAGAAGATGAAACTAGAGTAAGTTGAAATATGATAGAGCCCACAATTCTTACTGATATTCAGCAGTTTTTCTTGACTAAACACTCCCCTGGTTGCTGTAAACCTTTGGTTAATTTCAAGAGTTAAAAAGTTAATAATTTAAAGAGTTATCAATGTGTAAAAACAGGTATTTACATTATCTGTATAAATGTAGCTGTCCCAAATTATTATATTTTCTCTGAAGTTAAGTGTACTTCAGTTTGTGATACCTCAAGTTCAATGTTTATATGTCACCTATATTCTTGAAATAAATATTATAATATTGCCTAATACTGCTTATAAGTTTATAAACTATGAGATAAATTAAATCTATCTTCTTGGAAATTACTATTCAAAGCTTCAGGTACAAAGAATTTGGACACCAAAGCTAATAATGTCATGGCAATGTTTGAAAAATTCAAATATTATAATCACAGTTAAGCACTTTTGCTCTCTTTAAATCAAACTCATACCTGTCAAAAAAGCGTCACAGTAGAATAGGAACTACTTGCTAATACTTTATTTTGTAACAAAATATGTTCAGGAATAACTGTGGAATGATGAGAGGAGAACACAAGCCAAAAATTACATGCAACTATTTTACTTATCTCCACCTAATCTTTTTGATTTTGTTGTTGTATTAATAGATTATATCCTTCAACAGCTCTTAATTTTTCTATGGCGCAGAGAACTCAGAACAGCTAGCCACAACACTAATTGCTTACTCTGAGTGAATATTAGCTAAACTTCTAATGAGTAGTTATGCTTAGAAATGTGAACACAAACGGGAGATTAATAAGCCTAAAAGCAGACTATCTTATGTCACAATCTTCATTTTTATTCTCTTGTTCCAGCTTTCCATAAAACTTCATGGTTTTTGGGCAATGAGTTGTGCACATTTCTTTTCTATTAAGTATCTATTGGAAAGGTAATACACTCTTTATTTTAGGATAAAAGTAAACAACAACACTGTTCAAGAGAGAGGGACCAGTTTGTAATTGTCAAATAGTCATTCTTTCAATGATCAAGATATATCTCTTGCATGAATTCAGAATCACTCTGAAATTCACAACTGAATTTTTCTTACACTGTGAAGCTTATTTTTCCCCACTTCAATAAGGGCAAGATTGATATATCCTCTCACTGTCTTATTATAGTACTGTGTAAATCCCTTCATTGCAGCATTGTTCACACTGTATTATGGTGGCATGGTTGTCTATCTCTTCGGGGAGATTTTAAGTTTATAAAAATTAAGAAGCAACTCTTAATGATTCTTGTTCCTAACTTTGAGTGAATTTTCATAAATTCTGGGAAAGAATGAAATAGGATTTGGTAAAAGAGAGTATTAGAGGTACTTACGTAAGACTGTATAATTATAAAAGGTCCTTCTATGGACTCGACATTTAAGCAGATTTCTGAAAAATAAGATTAAACTAAACAGATACAGCTGAGATGAGGGAGTAGAACTTAGAAAAATACACCCAGATTGGGGAAACAGACCATGGAGTAGACTTCAGTTGAGAAGTAGATAAATGAGTTGCCCAGAAATGCAGGGCGGTTGATGTGAACATTGCTTTACTTGGTCACAAAAGGGATAAGATTGAAGAGTGGTGTGAGAAAAGTTGTTCAGCAGCCTAATCATGCAAGTCTTTGAAGCCATGATAACAAATTTTATTGTAAATATTTATACAAGGTGCAATAAGTGAATATCAAACAAGAGAGTGCAAAAATCTAATTTTCACTTGTAAAAGGTCATTCAGACTGTAAAGTAAGAAAGTATTAGAAAGGGTCACATCTCTCACAAACTCAGAGACTCATTAGGAGGCTCAAGAAGTAGGTTCAATGTTGGATGGATGAGTGTTCAGACTAGGATGGACTTGGATTTGAGGTGAGATGGGTGGATATGAGATATGCTCTATAGATATAGTAAACGAGACTTGTTAATCAACTGACTAAATGTGACAGTTAAGAAAGGAATGGAATTTTTTTTTTTTTTTGAGACAGAGTCTCTCTCTCTCTGTCACCCAGGCTGAAGGGCAGTGGTGTGATCACCCAGCCTCGAACTCCTGAGGCTCAAGCAATAATCCCACTTTACCCTCCAGAGTAGTTTGGACTACAGGTGGGTACCACCACACCTGGCTAATTTTCTAATTTTTTTGTAGAGTCAAAACATATCAGGATATCAATAATGTTGCACAGGCTTGTCTCAAACTCCTGGACTCAAGCAATCCTTCCATCTCAGTTTCCCAAAGTACTGAGATTACAGGTGTGAACCACTGTGCCTGGTTAGGTGTGAATGTATTCAGATTGACTTCAGGATTTGGGTTTGAACAATTGGGTAATTCCATATCCTATGATGAGAAAATCTATGCAAGGAACAAAAATGGAGGAATGGATCAATTATTCATTTTGAAACGTGTTACATCAGGGATGGATAGAAAAGTTGAAACATTTACATTTACAATCCTAGAGTTCAGAAGAAGGATTACATTTGGAAGTCTCCAGAATATAAATGTTATTTAAAACTATGGAAATGGTGAAGGGGAGTTAAAGAATAGAAGGCTTATTTCCATGATCTTGGGCACTGTAATGTTTAGAAGTTGGTTAGAGGAAAATGTTAATAAGAGGAAAGAAACACCAGAAACCAAAAAGAAAGAGATATTTTTAAGGCACTATTTTATTTACTCATTAATTCATAGTGTAGAACTAAGCCCTTGGTCTGATGTCAGCGGATACAGGTTCACATCCCAGCTTGACTCGTCACCTCTGTAAGTATTAAATTAATTAATACATCTAAAATATGTAGGATTGCATTTCTTCATAAAAAGGAAGAAAATCGTCTATTGTGAATATCATTAAAGAATGTGACATTTAGTTGAGATATTTGAGTGGGAAAAGTATAATACAATATGATTATTGAAATAATGGAACTAAAGGTGCAATGGTTACACAAGGGGAGACACTTGTCTTTCTGATAAGATCAGGGAAATGAGATATGAAAGGTTAGTAGAGATAATTTAGAAGAAGAAAATAGTGTGCAGGAGGCTTTCTAGGCAGAAAGGAATAGAAATGACAGAGATTTGAAAGAGGTGTAAAGGCAGTGGAGGTTATAAATTCTTCATTATAAATGAGTTATAGAGCAGGAGATGGGAAAGGAGAATAATTAGGTAGACATGAACCTGACCATAAAAGTGTTAGTTTTCTAGGTTAAGATACTAAAATTGGACCTTTAGAAGATAGGGAGTATCAGATATATTTAAGGAAAAAAGAGACTACAGCAGATAAAAATGGTTGGCTAACACTGTAGCCATTGCCAGACTCTCTTCCCCTCTATTTTTTGCTATGGAGATTGGGAAGCCTGGTTCATAGTTTCAAGCATCTAGCGAAACCATGATAGCCACAGGTTACATTTGTGCACTCTAGAAATTAGGTATTACAGGGCATAATGACTGGTTCATTGCCCAATTATTGTAAGACAAAGCATGCTGAACAATAATTCCTGTCTAGGTTTATGCCATGGCTACATTCTTACATAGGAGCAGTTAATCAATGAATTTCACAACTTAAAAGAATGTCAGCAGTTGTAAGAAGAAAGACAAAATAAAGGACAAAGTAAACAGCAGATCAAGAAACTGAAAATAAATTATAAATAAGTCTCACTAGTGTTGTCAGATTCAAGAAGACATCGTACTCATAAAACAAGAAGTATGAATTATTAAAAATGAGTAAAGCACATGAACAAGTAGCTCAAAATTGAAATGTGAATTTCATTAAAAATAATCATAAAGAGTAGAAAATAATATCAAAACTATTTATCTGAGTAAAGATTCCAAAGATAAACAATCAGAATGTTGGCTTTAGAGGATATACATTTTAGAGAGTTTTTCTCTTTTACTGCTTTCTTTGGGAAACTAATTAAGAATGTAACTTAGAAGCATTAAGAAGATTAAGAAAGAGAAAGGCAGCCGGGCTTGGTGGCTCAGCCTGTAATCCCAGCGCTTTGGGAGGCTGAGGTGAGTGGATTGCCTGAGCCCGCGGGTTTGAGACCCGCCTAGGCAACTTGTCAAGACCTCATCTCTACAATAAATCAAAAAATCAGCCGGGCATGGTAGCGCATACCTGTAATTCCGGCTACTCGGAAGGCTGAGGCGGAAGGATCGCCAGAGCCCAGCAGGTGGAGGCTGCAGTGGCCGGGAGCGGCCACTGCACTCCAGTCTGGGCAACAGAGTGAGACTCCAACTCAAAAAAAAAAAAAGAAAAAAAAGAAAGAGAGAGGCATGGAATCCATGAAATAGAGCTTTAAGGGAGCAGCAGATTGCCTTCAGTATGATAGGAGAACAGCAAACTTGGATGACATGGTAGTACTGGAGTAAGATTTTGGAGTATGAAGGTAGAAGGCTCTGAGAGGAAGATTTTTTTTGGAATTTAGACGCATTGATAACAGAAATGAAATTATAGAGCTTTTAGAAATAGAAAGTATTATTAAAGCAACTGATAGAGAATAAAAATTATGAATTCATTTGAACCGAACTATAGTCATAACCTATTTTGAATGCGTGGGGGGTGTGATATCGACATGGTTGGCTCTGGAGTAAACACTCCAAACAATCATCACAATGTCAACACTCTTAAAGGGTTCTCAACTTCTAGACTCAACTTGTAGATAAATCACATAAAGACTAATTATATTTATTGAACATAGTGTAACTATTACCAGCCTTATACAGGTATACATTGTTTTATTGCACTTCACTTTATTGTACTTTGAAGATATTGTATTCTTTATAGATTGAGGGTTTGTAACAATCCTGCCTTAAACAAGTCTATTTGTACCTTTTTTTTTTTAGCAGTGTGTGCTCACTTCATGTCTCTGGTATTTGGTAATTCTCACAATATTTCAAATGTTTTAATTATATTATATCTGTTATGTTGATCTATGTTTAGTGATCTTTGATGTTACTGTTGTAATTGTTTTATGTTGCCATCAACCATGCTCATAGGAGACAGTAAAATAGTAAACTTAATTGATAAATGTTGACCACCATTAACCAGATATTGCCCCATTTCTCTCTTTCTCCTTGGGCCTTCATATTCCTGAGACACAACAATATTAAAATTAGACCAAGTAATAACCGTACAATGGCCTCGAACTGTTCAAGTGAAAAGGAGAGTCTCCCATCTCATACTTTAATTCAAAAACTAGAAATGATCATGCTTACTTAGGAAGGTATGTTGAAAGCCAAAACAGGTTTAAAGCTAGCCCTCTTGGGTCAAACAGTCATGTTGTGAATGCAAAGGAAATGTTCTTGAAGAAAATTAGAAGTGCTACTTCAATGAACACTTGAATGATAAGAAAGTGAAACTGCCTTATTGTTGATATGGAGAAAGTTTTAGTGGTCTGGATAGAAGATTAAACTTGCCACAACATTCCCTTAATGAATGACACCTTTTTTATTATTATAATTTCCTGGATAGAATGGCTGCCAAATGATTGTTTTTCTGTTGATTCTCTTGTATCAAAGATTTCCTTGCATTCACAATTCCAGAATATGAGTTTTTAACTTGGATTAGCAAGACTCTAGCAAGATGAGGAAGCTGCAGAAGAATAGTTGGACGCTAGCAAAAGTTGGTTGATGGCTGAAGGAAAGAGGCTATTTTCATAACATAAAAGTGCAAGGTGAAGCAGGAAGTTCTCCAGAAGATCTAGGCAAAGTAACTGATGAAGGTGCCAATGATAAGCAACACATTTTAAATATAGATGAAACAGCCTTATCTTAGAAGAAGATGCCATCTAGGATTTTTATAACTAGGGAGGAAAAATATATGCCTGGATTCAAAGCTTCAAAGGATAGGTTGACTCTCTTGTTAATGGCTAATGCAGCTTGTGACTTTAAGTGGAAGCCAATGCTCATTTACTATCCCATAAGTCCTAAAGCCCTTAAGAATTATGCTAAACAAACTTTGCTTGTACTTTATACATGGACCTATAAAACCTGCATGACAGCACGTCTGTTTAGAGCATGGTCTATTGACTATTTTAAGACCACTGCTGAGAACTACCACTCAGAAAAAAAAAAAAAAAGATTTCTGTCAAAATATTACCACTCATTGACAATGGACTTGGTCACCCAAGAACACTAATAGGAATATACAAAGAGATAAATGTTAATTTCATACTAACTCAGCATTCATTCTGCAGCCCATGGATCAAAGAGTAATTGCAACTTTCAAATCTTATTACCTAAGAAATACATTTTTGTAAGGCTATAATTTCCACAGGTGGTGATTCCACAGGTGGTGAAGCATTTGGGAAAAGTGCACTGAAAGAAAAAAAACTGTAAAGAATTAAGTATTCTAGATGTCATTAAGAATTTTTTTATTCACAAGAGGTCAAAATATTAACATTAACAAGGGTTTGGAAGAAGTGAATTCCAACCCTTATGGATGACTTTGAAGGGTCAAGACTTCAGTGGAGGAAGTAACTGCAGATGTGGTGGAAATAGCAAGAGAACTTAAATTAGATATAGAGCCTAAAGTTATGATTGACTTGTTGCAATATGAAGATAAATCCTCAACAAATGAAAAGTTGCTTCTTATGAATTAACAAAGAAAGTGGTTCTTGAGATGGAATCTACTTTTGGTGTAAGATGCTGTGAACATTGTGGTAATGACATCAAAGGATTTAGAATATTACACAAACTTAATTGATAAAGCAGTTCAGAATTTGAGATAATTTACTCCAATTTTGAAAGAAGTTCTACTATTGGTAAAATGCATCAAACAGCATTGCATGCTACGGAGGATTCTTTTGTGAAAGAGTTGATTGATGTCAAAATTTTTATTGTCTTACTTAAGAAATTGCCACAGCCATGCCACCCTTCAGAAACCACCACCCTGATTAGTTAGTACAATCAACATTGAGGCAAAAGCCTTCCCCAGTAAAAAGATCATGACTTGCTGAAGGCACAGGTGATCATTAGCAATACAGTATTTTAAAACTAAGATATGTACATTATTTCTTTATACATAATGCTATTATATGCTTAATAGACTATCGTATAATGTAAATATAACTTTAAAATGCACTGGAAAATCAAAAGAATCTGTGTGACTCACTTTATTCTAGTAATTGCTTTATTGTAGTGGTTTAGAGCCGAACCTACAGTGTCTCCAAGGTGTGCCTGTAATTTAAAAGCAAAAATATTGCAACAGCAGTCAAGAGGTAGAAGATGAGAAGAAGAGGTACAAGGAAAGCTGGAAGCAGTAAAATAAAGAAACACTAAACAAGTTTAACTGCACAAGAAATGGAGAATTAATTTACTCTTCAGTAGCAGAAGTGATAGTAAAGAACTGGCAATAATGTTTATATTTACATTAGAAGGGCTGAGGGAAACTAGCAGTATATGTTTCTAAATTCCAACCTACCACATCTATTTATTTTACAAATAAAATAAATAGTGCTATGGTTGTGTTATTTATAGCTATAGAAAAAAAGAAATGATTAAAAAAATTAAAAGTGTTTTCCAGCTTTCATCACACCCCAGCAGGTCTGGGATTGGCGAAATGTTGCTTTATATTATATGTTATACTATAATTTGATTTTAATTATGAGCTTGTATGAACATGCTAGCTTTTTTAATCTAAAAAAACTACTTTTATTTTTCTGTACTGATAAGTAGATATAAATGGGAGATGAAATGATTTTTTATAATTCCCAGATTTCTGACTTGCCTAGCAGGAGAGAAGCAGGCTTAGAGATGAAAAAGAAAATAATTTTGAGGGGGGATATTGAGGTGGAGACATCAAGTAGGCCTATAGATGATCAGGTTCTGAGTACTGTAGACAAAGCTGGGCTTGGATACATATTTTGTAGTCATCAGCACATAGATGGTAATTGATGTTATTCAAATGAATGAGGTCACACAGAAATTGTTGGATAACAGCAAAAGAAGACCAGGCTAGAGACTCCTGATATATGAAAAAAAGAGATAAAGGTGAGTCTATAAGTAGTAGAAATAAGGGAAATGGCAAAAATTAATGGAAAGGGCACATTTAAAAAATTTTGCTCTGATAGCTTGTCTTTTTCTTTTATTCTAATAAAAGAAATTCTATGTACATAGTCACTCAGTTTCTTAATTTCTGGTTATGTAAGACAAGTAAAAAAAAAAGCTTATATTCTGGATCTGTGAATAAGAAGGAAATCTATTGTACAAGGGCATTGAAGAAAAAAAAAACAAGCATTTGGCAGTCATTCTATACAGGAAATTATAATAGTAATAAAGTTAACATATATTAAGCACTTGTTATGTGGTTCTAAATGTGATAAATCATTTAATTCTCACAATAATATATAAAAACATTATTATTTTACCCATGTAGAGTTGGAGAAATAAAGGCACAGAAACAAAATTACTATAATACTAAAATTAGTAAGTGTCCTTTTCTCATGCTGACACATTGTCCACATTGCTTCTTATATCCAGTATTCTAAACCTCAGAGTTCACTGGATTATTAATTTAGCTCAATAATTTTCCCTTCTGCGCCACTTGAAAAATGTCTTGCTTACTGTAAGCACTGGTTCTGGTCATGATGTCAAAATCTAAACTTTAGTTTCTAGGCGATGATAATAACCTCCTACCTTTGCATTACTTCCATTTTCTAACTTCCACAAGTTACCCTCTGTAAGCTACATAGAGCATCTCATATTACAGTCTCTGCTCATTTCTTTTGTCTACCTGAACTATCATAAATTTCCTACTGTGTCTGGACATCATGGGCAACGATTCCACAGCTCTTTTGTTAAACTTTCTTCACATTTCGCCTTACATACTCTTCCTGCATGACCAGGCCACTCTCCCTATTTGAGAACTTGCTTTTACATTTGCTAATTGTCGTCTCTAGGGTAGTAAAGTCAATAGTTGGCCTTATATTGATTTAAGTGTCACAAGTGAATGGTATTCCCCTATGTGTTGGTTAATTGTATGCATCAACTGGGCTAGACTGTGGATATTTCTGGGTGTGCCTTTAAGGTGTTTCAGGAAGGGATTAACATTTGAATCCATAGACTGAGTAAATTTGATTGCCCTGCCCAATATGGGTGGGAATTAAGCAATTAATTGAAAACCTAAATAGAACAAAAAGGCAGAGAAAATTGAGTTTGCTGTTTGCATGTCTGACCACTTGGGCTGACACATTCATTTTTCTCCTGCCATCAGTATTCCTGATTCCTAGGCCTTTAGACTAAATACGAAATAAGTTTAACTTAACTAAAAAAGGGAGATAAAATCTATACCATTGGCCTTCTGTTTCTTAGGCCTTTTTTAAAATTTTAAAGATGTGGGGTACAATTCAGGGTTAGGTATACAAATGTTCATTATGCAGGTACCCTTGCTGATGAGGTGTGCTCCTCTCCCCTGGCAGTTTCCCACTACTGCCAATACCTTTTGTATAGTATTATGATAATTGTTCAAGGTCCGTTTATGAGTGAGAACATGTGATACTCAGTTCTTTGTTTCTGCTATAGATCACTCAGTATTATAGACTCAAGTTGCTGCGAAGTTCATAATTTTGTCCTTCTTTATTGCTGCGTAATATTCCATCATGTATATGTACTACATTTTTAAAATCTAGTCCTCTTTTGATGGCAGCACAGTTGGTTCCATGTTTTTGCTATTGTGAACAATGCTGCAATAAACGTGCGTGTGCAGGTATCTTTTTCATTGAATGATTTGAATTCCTCCAGGTATATTCCCAGTAGGGTATTGCAGGCCTTTGAACTGAATCTCCAACCTGCGGACAGCAGCTCTTGGGACTTCCAGCCTCCATAACCATGTGAGCTAATTCCTTACAATAAATCTTCTATTGGTTCTGTTTTCCTAGGGAGCATTAACTATTATACCATATGTATATTAACAAAATTGATAGTTTGTCATTTCCTACACATATCCAGGCTTGAAATAGATTATTAACTACAATAGTAATGATTTGAACAATTTCATCTTTTTAAACATGAACTCAGTTTGACATTTGTATACAGCATTGTAAATACTTGATGCAGTCATTTAAAACTCATTCTGAGTACCATTGCTCAGTTATACATCTCCATTCCTTTTATATCAGAGCTTACTCATTTTGAACATGTATTTATTGTCATTCATTCTGAACATTTATTTGTTAATTTGATGCGTCCTTTGCTTGGCTAGACGTATACTCAGTTCATATTTTTTAGATGGCATATGTGTAAGGGCAAGCTTTACACCCTTACTCTTCCAGTATATTTCTATTGCCTTCAGGCCTAAAGAGCACTGTGAACTCTTAAAGAATTCACAGGGAATCCTACCCATATCCCTCTATCACCACTACCTGGTGTTTAATCATCTAAAGGTGTCACTTAGCTTTTTGTAAATAAATGCTCCTATACATATATTTTTTTTCCTTCTGGCTGAATGACTGTAAACTTCCTTTATTCTAGAAAACAAATTTTTAATCTCCATAATTTGCCTCATGTTGGCGTGTTTTTTGTTAATTTTGTGTAATACTTAGTAATTTCTTCAAATATTTAGAAAATATTTTTGCCACTCCACAAAAATATTTCTCTAGTATATACTTTGTCAATGACCCTGAATTCTTGCTTTTAGTCTTTTCTTTATGAACAGCAATGAACATACATTTTCCCCATTCTGTATTTTTTGCTCTTTTCATTTGAATTTGGAGAAAATCACAATATTTTCCTCCCTTTCCCTGACTTACTGATTACATTGTTTTCTTTCACTAACCACTTCTAATGCTCTTTTGTTAAAAACTATTTATTTTAAAGATGTGGGTACAATACAAGATTAGGCATTCAAATGGTCATTGTACAGGTAAAGTTTGGGCCTGACTTTGGTCCCCACTTTGCCTTTTAAATGCCTCTTTCTTTTTCTTTTTTTAAATAGTTATTTCTTACTTTAAAAAATTTTTAATTTGTCACTCAGCATCTTTTCCTTGCTTTTAAAATGATCATTTATCTTTATCTATTGAGTTGTATGTATGGCTTGTGTTTTCTTGAATTTTATTGATTATGTAAAATATTCTACATGTTCTTTTGTTGTTTAAAAGAAACTAATTTACAAAATAAGTTTTCCTCTGTCATTGTTTTTGCTGTTTACTTCTCTCAAACTGCAGAATATTTTCATAAGCTATACATGTTTTCTTAAACTTATTCTTCAAGGAGGCTGGTCAGGTCTAGACCAGGTGTTTGTCCCCATCATGTCAAGTGATTTTTCACAGTTCTTTATACATCCATCTTGTTATTTTGGAATCTAATTATTTTTGGAAAACTGATTAATGTACATAGTTTCTGAACAAATTTTTGGTAGTTTTCAGTCTCTTATTCAGGACAAATATGTGGATCTGAACAAACAAATTTCTGATGACCCTACCTAAGTAAAAATTAGTTGACGGTAATCTGAAATTAGCTTTACTCATTTTCTTGCAAGAAAGAGTACATTTTAAAACTTCAGGAAAATGTGCTGATGTGCTGGCAAATGCTTAACAATAGGCTGTTCTGAGGAGTTAAAAAAAAAAAGCCCTTATATATAGCATTTGCTAATTTCCATGGCATAAATAATGCCACTTGTGGTCAGTTTCAAGCTACCACCTGACATTACTGGACATGGAAGAAGAAATATGCATAATTGGCATTATGGATCTAGCTATAACCATAATACAGAAGCCCTCAAGAGAGAGTACTCTAGGCTCAAATCTCTGATCTAGCATACGGCAATCCCCTGTCTACGTTGTCTTTTTGGAAATGTTGGTCCCTGGTACTGATTAGGCCTATGAAGGCAAACCACCAGGCTTGACTGTGGCAGAAAAATGTCCTTCTGAGATTGCTTCTTTACCTTCAGTTGGAGGAAAGCCTTTACATCTGAAGTAGAAATACAGATGGTGGCACAGTGGAGATAGGAACAGGCGAGTTTTCCTGTGGGAAACTGCCCGGCAAGGGCAGGGATAGGGTTGGCAGTAGTGGGAAACTGCCAGAGGAGGGGGACACACCTCATCAACAAGGGTACCTGCATAATCAACATTTGTATAACTAACCCTGAATTGTACCCTGCACCTTTAAAATAAAAATATAAAAAAAAAGAAAAAGAAATTGCCATACTGTTTCCCACAGAGGTTGTACTAGTTTACACTCCCACCAACAGGGCAAAAGCATTCTCTTTTCTCTGCATCTTCTCCAGCATCTGTAGTTTTTTGAGTTATTAACGATGGCCATCTTGACTGGAGTTAGGTGGTATCTCAGTGTGGTTTTGATTTGCATTTATTTGATGATTAATGAGGCAGATAATTTTTTCAA